>JAFVLL020009279.1:0-75528 GCA_021397915.2 Tor tambroides
ACTTCAAGCGATCGACTCACATTGCTTTCATACGCAACTTTTAACTAACGTTACCACATTCCTATTCACGATCATTCTGGCAGCACTTGAAGGCATCAGTGCAAACACACAAGAGACAATGAGAGCTTTAGCAATTAGCCTTACAGAGTGCCAAGAAGCTCTTTCAGAAAGGCAATTTGGAAAACAAACGCATGATACTTACTTTGTCTGGAGCTGACGTTCGCGCACGAAGCGTTGGTATTAATTCCTAAACATTTAGGGGACGTTACCGTTTTTTTCCGGTATATTTCCTTCGAAAATGAAATTTAACAGTGTCCTAGGCTCAGATGAGGGGAGATTATGGCAACTCCTATGTTCATCAGTGCATCCTAAAACACAACACTTGTAAAGCTTCTTTGGCGCTGATATTGTATATATCTCCAGTAATGGCGGACTGCAGCTTCTCACTCAGGGCTGTGTTTATGCTAATAGGGCAGAAAGCGTCACAAATGGGCGGGACTTTTTCCCCTCAGTGACGTGCACAGAGGGAGAATCTGAAACAGCTCCTTTGGAGAGACTGTTTATGATTTATTGGTTTTATTAAAAAAATGAGTTGGTGGATTTTTAACATTATAGGCTGGATGTTGTCACACACTGCAGCCACACAACTGTGTTCAAACAGCTTATAAAAGTGATTTTTGCATAATAGGTCTAACCTTGCAAAATAAAATCTAACCTTTATTCTTGCCATGAACATTTTGTGGAACAAAAAGGTTTCATGGATGTTAAAGGTTCTTCATGAAACCTTTAGATGCCAATAAAAAACGTTTGTTTTTATGAGTGTGTAAGCCATTAGTGATAATAACATTATGACTTCTACCCTTATAAATGTACTGTATGAATGGTTTTCCTAATTTTAAGGGGTTTGTTGAAACTGGGCACTGGATTCTGAAATGGCTTATTCCCTTCTTTTCCATAAACTTATGTCATTTTTCTTGTTTTATTGGCTGCTGGCAAAAACTAAGTTTAATTGCTCTGAAAGATCTCAAGAAGCTGCATTCAAGTTTAATACTGTAGCAATAATGACATATGAAACTCTTCCTTTTTGATTATTAGCCAGGTGACAAACTGAATCACGATTTGAATAAATGTATAAACCATACTATGATTTTTTTACGAAACATCTATGCTGCAATTAATGTGAGTATTATGTCTGGATTTGATGACGATCTAAAATATGACATACTGGAACATTCTGGAAGAAGAATGATGTAAAGAATCGTAAAATTGATTCAGATAATAATTGTGTTTGGATTGCTTAATGGCTCCATATTGTTTAAATTAATTATTGTTTGTCATAAGCCAGTAACAATAAGAGAGCTGCTGCATACGAACCACTACAGTGTTTGTTCAAAAAACTCAAAAGAATCACTGAATCATTTCATGGAACCGTTCATTGAAATTAACTGCCTGAACGAACCAATTCGCTAAAATGAATCATAATTCCAATACTTAATATAAGTGAGTGGACATTTTAGGTGAGCAGTTTATTACTTCATTTGGACAAAAAAGTAGCTTGTTATTGTGAAAACATCTGATCTGAAAAATATAGTTGTTAGTATTTCTAATTAGTGTTTTTTACTAGTTAGTCTGTGTAGAAGCTGTATTTGAGTTACACATACTTCCCACATGTGTTTATTACATACTTGCACTCAACACTCAGAATCCCGCTTCAACATGTGCTTATTGATTTTGCCCTTTTTTCTTTTACATAAGCCAGGCTGACTCGCAGCTCCAGGCAGACCGGCTGATGTAAATATAGATCGAAAAGTTCCCTGCATCCGCGCCAGAGAAAGCGCACCATTGAGTCCTGACAACAACCTTTGCTGAGTTCTGCCTAGTGCACTTATAGAACTGACATCCATGGGTTCATAAACAATTGGTGCCAAGTCTGAAGTCGAGCTGAAGTTGGAGGCATGAAAGGTGACATTTGGTGAGCGCCAGCAGCGAGTTTCGAGCTCGGTGGAGGAGTTTGGAGAACTCAGGAGAACTTTAGAGAAGACGGAGGCCTTCAGCGGTCCAACTGCAGGGGATGGATGTTCAGAACAAACTCTTCCTCATGCCTCCCGTGACTGATCCACTCTATTCTCCACTCGCTGAAACTTTACTTCTGTTGTGTTGACTCCACAGCTCACCATAAACTGTGGCATATGCACCATGAAAAACAGAAAGATTTTTGTTTAACAAGTGTATCACACTTATTATTTTATATATCTTAGAGGTGTAGATTCTAAGATTATTTTTAACCCTATAAAGCCTACTGTATAATATTTGATATGCAAATTTCTTAGGCCTCTAAATGATCAATATGATAAAAATACATGCCTACTGTTTACTGATATAATTTTTTTTTCTAATATTTTATATTGCTAGTAATATTTCAAGATGAACACTTACTGGAATGAAGCAATGCAGGTTTACTTGAATATCCATACATATTATTATTTTAGAAAATGTGAAATATGATACATCAACCTTTTGAGGAACTTTTATTTGTTAAGATTTCAATCATCAATGTATTGCATTGCATTATACGTTTTGCCCCAATAAAAACAGCAAAGCCTCAATAATACAACTAAGCATTTAAATATGATCTTACTTAGACATATAGGGAGATATAGAGTGTCAACTGATATTATATGTACTTTATGTAAATAGTCTGTTATAGTGTTATGAAGATCTCAGTGATTTACATTACAAATGTCATTTTTTTCATTAAAAAAAAAAAAAATCCACGTCAGCGCCAATAGCATCATGGTTAGTGCTTCGACATACAGCGCAACTGTGCTCACAGCGACCCGAGTTCAATTCCTGTCTTGAGGTCTTTTGCCGATCCCGCTCCCTCTCTCCTCCCAGTGCTTTCCTGTCTTTTCTCTCTACTGTCCTATCTATAAAAAATGCATAAAAAGCCCATAAAAATAAATAAACCCACATGAATATCAGCATATGCACCAAATTGCATATTTTTGGGCCTCTGAATAAAACTTGTTTTCTGAATAAAACTGAAATTTTATTATTAACTCTATATTCTCCTATAGGTGCCATAAATTCCTGAGCTATCAAATGTGACACTAAACAAAAACATAACATGGATTTTTCTTTTAATATATTGTCTAAAAAAAGTTCTATTTAAAACAGGGTTAAAGGAAAAAAAAATAGCGCAAGTGGGTAGTTTGGCATTTTGTGTGAAAGACACAATACATCCCTATCAGGGCAAAATAATTAAGAAATGGGTTCCCTTTTCATTAATGAGTGTGAAAAATTAGGCCAAAAACGCAATTCAATTCCCATAAAAAATAAAATAAAATAAACAACAAAATTGGCAAGAACAGAAAACTTAGATGTTTTGTCAGAAGTTTCTATCTTAAAAATATCTTATTTGGCTCCATTTGAAAGACTTTGTGGTAAATTCGAGCATTCATGGAAATGAAGTGTTATTCCACCATGGCCTATAAAATGAAAGTTAATTTATTAAATATTGTGATATGGTCTGTAAATTATATAGTGTCGTTATTAATAAAATCCCATATTTCTAGAAATGTTCCATTTGTTGTGTATAAAATTAATGTAGCACCAAAACTTCAATCAATCAATGTCTTTGAATATTGTTGCATGTAAGAATTCTATATCCTTGTTCAAATGAATATTACAATTCTGCATTCTCTTTGCACATGCACATGACTTTTCAGTCACATTTTGACTGCCACACAAGCGTGTCAGGTAAAGACAAACAGGTTAAAACCTCTGCACTGATTTAGCGCAAACATCTGCAGAATGGATATAAACACGCTAAAACAGAGGAGAATCTTATGAGAAGCTGAAATATCAACTGAAGATCAGTGAAAAACACTTGGATGCTATATTCTCACTCATAAACTCCTCTACTTTCCCACACCTGTTGAAATATCTAACGTTGAATTTTTTAACTGCTACTTTAAATGGCCTCACATCTGAGACTGGATTACGTGAAATATCACAGTAAATGCTTCTGTTGTGCTGCCGGTGATGTTTTGCAGTCCAGTCCTCAGGCTGTTGTTGCAGGGCTCTAGTGTGAGAGAGAGCTAATGAGTTGACTGCCAGAGCGGTCTTGATCAATTATTAACGGCGCTCCAAGTATCAGTGTCATAACTCCACTCAGCTTCAGCGTCCGGTTCCTACCGAGCACATCTGCTGCCACATGAGGGAGGAAAGACTCACCTTTCCTGTATTCCTCTCATGTCGCTCTCAACTCGCTTTCCCTTCCTTACTCTGTCCTTCGGCTTTTCACTTCCTGTCCCTTTCCTTACATTGCATTTGCATTTTTCTTTCCTTTCCTTTCCTTTCCTTTCTAGTGCCGTCTTTCTCACGTAACACTTCATTTTTCCTTTCCTTCCCACACATCTCACTTCGTTTCTTTTCATTTCCAGCTTTACATCACTTCCTGTCATCTTTAATTTCCTTTTCTGCTCCTACAAATCACTCCCTTTCTTTTTTCGTCTTCCTTTCTTGTTACACTTCCATTCCTTTCCTATCGTCCTCTCGCATCTCACTTCTTTTCCTTACCTGTCCTACTCACACATCACTTTCTTTGCCTCTTCTTTCCTGTTCTTCCTCTCATACCTCCCTTTTTCCCCTTTCCTTTCCACACATCTCACTTCCTTACCTTTGCCGTCTTACTCACATATCACTTCCTTTTCTAGATCAACTCTATTTTTCTCTCTTTTTGACTTTCCTTTCCTCACATCTCACTTTTTTCTTCATTCCTCTCACTTCCTTCCTTTTTCCTTATCATTTCCTTTCCTCTCTTCCAATCACAACTCACTTATTTTCCTTACCTGTTTTACACATACTACTTCCTTTCCTTACCTTTTGTCTTCCTCTCATACGTCCCAATCTTACCTCTTCTTTCCTTTAGTTTCTTGTTCTCCTCTAGTGTCTCACATCCTTTCATCCTCATCTCATACCTCACTTGCTTTTCATTTCCTTTCTGTACATTATTTTCATCCCTTTCCCTTCCACACATCTCACTTTCTTTTCCAGTACTGTCTTGCTTTCCTCACATCACTTCCTCTTCTATGCTCTTCTTGTTTCACTTCCTGCTTCACTTCCCTGTCTTCCTCATGTCTTACTTCCTTTACATTTTCTTTCTTCCTCTTACAACTCACTTCTTTTCCTGTCTTACTCACTGAACACTTCCTTTACATGTCTTTATCTCATGCCTCACTTCCTTTTCCTTTCCTTAAATGATTTTCATCCAGTTGCTTTCACCTTTCTTTTCTTTTCCATCTTTTACACCACTTCCATCCCTGTTGTCCTGTCATGTCTCACTTCCCTTCCTGCTCTTCCATCTCACTTCCTTTTCTCATTTCGCATCTTACTTCCTTCCTTTTCCTGTCTTCCACTCATTTTTCACTTCCATTCCTTTTATGACCTTACCTGTCTTCCTCTTTGACCTCACTTCTTTTTCTTATTCACATGTTCTTTCCTTAACTGTTCTTTCGTCTTCATCATCTCAGGCCTCACTTCCG
Organism: Tor tambroides; assembly: GCA_021397915.2. Taxonomy (NCBI): domain Eukaryota; kingdom Metazoa; phylum Chordata; class Actinopteri; order Cypriniformes; family Cyprinidae; genus Tor; species Tor tambroides. Next base: position 5,547 of record JAFVLL020009279.1, read on the forward strand.
TTCCTCCTCTCATGCCTTACTTCCTTTGCTTTATTTCTATCACATCTCACTTCCTTTCCTCTCAGTTCCACCCCCCTCCCCCCAATTATCATATTTCAACACTCTCGGAGTCCAATAAAACGATTGATACAGATGATGTGTGGGCTGAGTGATATGCTTCTCTGGTGTGAAAGAGAGGAGGAGAGGGAGAGAGAGGGAGCGTGTGTAGTGTGCAATTAGAGGGGGCTTTTTCAGCGCGTTTCTGCCCTTTCAGAGAATATGATATCACTCACAGAGAATTTCCTGCTGCCTGTATTTTTGGACACAATGTACCCAGGAGAGCATGGCAGACTGCAAGAAACACTGAGGACTCGGGCTTCCTTTGGAGAAGAACATTTCAATGTCACATCAACACGTCTGGCCACATGCACACTACAGATTCACATGGGCTTTGATGAACAGACTGACGGGTGGGATACAATGCAGTGCATTCTGGGAGACGGTATACTGTCATGAAATCAGTACACAGCCCTCTGAGTGAGAGTCTGAAACATGCCTAGTCTCTAGGAAAGATCATTTTCTTTTTTACTTAGACTTTCTTTTTCACTCGTTATATTACTCAGATTTCTTTCTACATTTTTATTGTTTTGATAGGGTACTTTATTATATTTTAAATGATTTATATTAGTGCTGTCAAACGATTAATCGCGATTAATCGCATACAAAATAAAAGTTTTTGTTTGCATAATATATGTGTGTGTTCTGTGTATATTTATTATGTATACATAAATACACACACACACATACAGTATATATTTTGAAAATATTTACATGTATTTACATGTCTATTTACATTCATATAATTTATATTATAAATAAATATATTTATTATATTAACCTATTTTTCTGAAATATATACATGCATGTGTGTGTATTTATATATACATAAATATACACAGCACACATACATATATTATGTAAACAAAAACTTTTATTTTGGATGCGATTAATCGTTTGACAGCACTAATCTAAATATTTTAAGATGACAATATAAATTACATTTTTTCAATTTTTATTTTTTACATTAAAAGTCAGATTATTCTATTCATTTCAAACCTTGAAATAAACAATCCGTTCTTTCTTTCTTTCTTTCTTTCTTTCTTTCTTTCTTTCTTTCTTTCTATCTATCTATCTATCTATCTATCTATCTATCTATCTATCTACATTAAAATCCATTTCCATTGTGAAAAAATAAAGATGTTTTCATTAGTGGTCTTGTATTTTTATGTGCATATGCTGGAAACAAAAACAAACCTGAACAATGCTGTGCACTGTATTTTTGTAGTATTTTAACATTTTAAACTATTTATTTTTAATTGTCCGCTTCAGACTGTATAGTTTAATTCTCCTGTGAATACACAGTTCTCTTTTTTTTCTCTCTTTCTGTCTCTCTCTTAATGTCTCTCTTTGACCTCCCATTATGTGAGTGCATTGAATATGGAAATATGAAGTCCACCCACTCATGTTTCTAGCTCTCTGGTCTGTGTGCTCTCAGCTGGATTTTATAAAATTGCAGTTGGACTTCACAGCAGTGCAAGCAGGTGCCACTGGAAACAAAGAACAAATATTATTTTTTTCCCCCTCCACCTAGCATTTGCTTTCTCTCATACACAGAGAAATCTGCCATTTCTAGACCATGTACTGTATGTAAAAAACAGAAAGATTTTCATGGGGATACAGAAGTCTTTCATAATGAAAAAATGCATCATTAAATCTATTGTCTGCCTTACTGACCATGTGGGATGCAACCAAACTATCACTTATTTGATTTGACCTAACAAAAAGCACTATGGTCATACCATAGTACTTTGATTTGCACATTCAATGTATTAACATAAAGATCCAAGGTTAATTGACCAATACCACAGTAGTAATGCTGATAAGTGTCACAAAAACATACTGTTCACAGTTAAAGCTGAGTTAAATTTCACTAGCCAAACCAAGGCCTGATTACTGCCAGACCTGTTGAATCAAGAAATCACTTAAATAGAACCTGTCTGACAAAGTGAAGCATGCTTAAAGAGTAATGTATCATGCCACGATCTAAAGGATTCAAGAACAAATGAGAAACAAAATAGTTGACATGTATCAGTCTGGAAAGGGTTATAAAGCCATTTCTAAGGCTTTGGGACTCCAGCGAACCACGGTCAGCGCCATTATCTACAAATGTAGAAAGCTTGGAGCAGTGGTGAACCATCCTAGGAGTGGCCGGCCTACCAAAATTACTCCAAGAGCGCAATGACGACTCATCCAGGAGGTCATAAAAGAACCCAGAACAACATCTAAAGAACTGCAGGCCTCACTTGTCTCAATTAAGGTCAGTGTTCATGATTCAACAATAAGAAAGAAACTGGGCAAAAACGGCATCCATGGGAGAGTTCCAAGGCAAAAGCCATTACTGACAAAAAACACAAAGGCTTGTCTCACATTTGCCAAAAGATATCTTGATTATCCCCAAGACTTTTGGGCAAATATTCTGTGGACTGATGAGACAAAAGTTGAACTTTTTGGAAGGTGTGTGTCCCGTTACATCTGACGTAAAACCAACACAGCATTTCATAAAAAGAACATCATACCAACAGTCAAACATGGTGGTGGCAGTGTGATGGTCTGGGGCTGCTTTGCAGCTTCAGGACCTGGATGACTTCCCATAATTGATGGAACCATGAATTCTGCACTCTAACAGAAAATCCTGAAGGAGAATGTCCAGCCGTCAGTTTGTGACCTCAAGCTCAAGCGCACTTGGGTTATGAAGCAGGACAATGATCCCAAACACTAGCAAGTCCACCTCTGAATGGCTCAAGAAAAACTAAATGAAGGTTTTGGAGTGGCCAAATCAAAGTCCGGACTTAAATCCATTTGAGATGCTGTGGCATGACCTTAAACAGTCCATTCATGCTTGAAAACCATCCAATGTGGCTGAATTAAAACAATTCTGCAAAGAAGAGTGGGCCAAAATTCATCCACAGCGATGTGAAAGACTCACTGTCAGTTATCGCAAACGTTTGATTGCAGTTGTTGCTGCAAAGGGTGGCACAACCAGTTATTAGATTTAGGGGGCAATTACTTTTTCACGTAGTGCCAGGCATGTTTGGACAGCTTTTTTTCCTTAATAAATGAAATCAATATTTCAAAACTGCATTTTGTATTTGCTCATGTTACCTTTGCGTAATATTAAAATTTGTTTGATGATCTGAATCATTCAAGTGTGACAAATATGCCAAAAAATGAAAAAAAACAGGAAGGGGGCAAAAACTTTTTCACACCACTGTAATACAATACAATACAATACAATATAACAAACAAATATTATTTCTGTGTCAAATTATTGTCAAACCTTTCCTTGGGAGAAAAACTGAGAGAAAAGCATGAAAACAAGGGAGCAACGGCATGTTATGTTATCCTGTAAAGGAGTTCACTCATAACGCTTCTCAAGCTCAATTGGTATATTTCCCAAGTGTGCCCTTTTGCACCGATCCAAGTCCAATTCCATAAATACTCATGTATTAATAACGAATGGGAAACTGATCCAAGATCAGCAGCATTCGGAGTGAGTCGGCGTGCAACATGCCCAGACATGATTTAGAGGGCAGGTGGCTGCATAGCTGAGCTAGCGACGGGCCTCCGTGCGCGTATATTCATTTACACTGCAGCGACTTTTGACCAGAGTAACTTAAACTTAAATAACTTACAATACTCACAGAGAACAAACACTCAAGATTAAACTAGCGTGAGATGGTTTGCTGGTCTGAACTGGTTAAGGATAGTTCCTCCGGTCTAAAGGGTGAGGGAAACAACAGAAGTCTTGCTACATCAACATTCCCTCCCATCAAATATTCAGGGAAAAACCTTCTCCAACGCAAAGGCACTTGGCCTTAAAGTCTCGCTAGGGATGGGTAAAGTGGCAATTCATTCAGCGGGGCATGTTTTCCTGATACCTAACCAGGAATCACAGCGCCTGGGATGCAGATGAGATTCTGACCCACTTAAGTCTACATTCCCCTGTTACGATTGGACTAGAGCTGTTTTACCACTACTGTGAAAATCGATGGGTGTGACGGACTAGAGAAAGTCCAATGCAAATTCTGATAGATGGAAAAACAGCTACTTCTCAGCTCAACATGAGTCACACGTCTCATCAAATCTGATTTCCAACCAGATTAAAAGTCAGAACAGTCTAGTCAGAATGTTTGCCTCTGTATAAATATGGAAATAGCAGTATTTCTATTGGCTTTCAAAGGAATTCAAACGTCACCACAATACATGACTTCTGTTTGCCCATCTGTCTGGTTGATGCCCATTTCTTGTCCACACACACACACACACACACACACACACACACACACACACACACACACACACACACACACACACACACACACACACAAACTCTTTCTGGCAGCTCTTTGGGCCTGATGAAGCAGCTGGTGGCAGGAATGCACATGATGACTTGGCACATTCCCAGTGACTTTAATGCACTAAAATTAACAGCTTATTGTTGAGCTAGGCATTCACCGGAGGGCAACACCCTGGTCATATGAAATGTGTATTGTGTATCACAGGGATCAAGGCTGGATAGAATAATGTGTGTTTGTGTGTTTCACAGAGCAAGATTGCTTTTAAAACCTTGCCAGTTTTGGGTGCAATGCTTTGTCTGAGTTTTAGTTATGACATTACACTGTCTTTTCCTCTTGCTTTTATCTTATTTATTTTTCGATTTTCTGTTAAGCTGCTTTGGAACTGTGTGTGATGCAAAACGTGCTATACAAATACAGTGAACTGAAATGGAATCAAATCAAACTTTAAAAGAAAGGCTTAAAGGTATAATGACAAAGACTGTATGACCAAATAATCTCTTGAGTACACTGCTTGCCAGACAATTGTTAAGTTATAGACTATTATTATGTACAGTTACATCAAAGACGATCCACTGATTTCAATAAAGTCTATACTACTGTTTAAAAGTCTGGGTCAGTGTGGTTTTTTAATGTTTCTGAAAAATGTCTCTTATGCTCACTAAGGCTGCATTTATTTGATAAAAAATGGTAATATTGTGAAATATTTTTATCTAAAATAACCTTTTTTTCTGTGAATATATTGCAAAATGTAATTTATTCCTGATGCAAAGCTGAATTTTCAGCATCATTACTCCAGTCTTCAGTGTCACATGATCCTTCAGAAATCATCCTAATATGCTGATTTGTTGCTCAAGAAACATTTCATATTATCAATGTTGAAAAAAAAAAACAGTTGTGCCGCTTAATGTTTTTGTGGAAACTGATACCCTGTTAAACTGTGATCCAAACTTTATGCTACAGACATGAATGATACCTCAAATAATTACTTTACTAGATGATTTTCACATGGTGGACAATAAAACAGCTGAAAAATCCCACAGACTTATACTAATGAGGCCAAAATATCATAGTGACTTTATGGACAGGTTCTTTTGACACAGGCATCCATCCAGTATAACCCTATAGCAATCGCACAGCAATAGGCTAACTTTAAACACCTTAACAACACCTGGCCATCACCCAGAACACTGATGTATTTTTTAGAAAACATACAAATTTGGTTGAACATGGCTAACAAAGAATACTGCCATAGTTTCAAATGACATCAAATATTAAGATGCAACTTCAATATAATCAATGCTCAAAGAAAGACACGATACAGTGGCATATTTCTGAGAGAAATTCAGCGAGACAAATGATTGTGAAAAGTGGGCGATACGTACCAGAATGGAATCTGTTGTTTAGAGCGAAGAAGTTGAAAAGCAAGAGATTTATGATACCAGCTGTAAAGGAAAATCACACCAGAGTAAGTTACTGCATTTTGATACTATTTGAAATAATGTGCACCATGAATCATTCAAATGGAGACCAGGAACATGTATTAAATAAACAGGTCCCATTTTGATTTCATGCTGACTTGAAAAGTTTTTTTTTTCTGTACTTTTTGAGAAGGCATGATTTTCTCCTCTCATCGGTCAAACTCTGGAAGGCACAGAATTTGTACAGAAGTTTTGTAAGAACATCACCCACCTCCAGTCTGAACTCCTTCAAAAGACGTGCATCTTTTACAGACAGCAGCCGGTAACAGCCTGACACTGCAGACAACAGAAAATGACCTCAGATCAGTGAAACAGCACTACACATTCACACATAAGTACTTTAAAGCACAACTAAAGCAGCAAAGAGATGTTCAGATCACTTTCTACCCAAGCCGGATGACTTCGGGCTTCACTCCCACGTATAAACAAAATATCTCAAGGTAAAGAAGCCAGAACAGAGACTGACCTGAACCCTGACGCCAGCATGTGTGTGTGTGCGAGTGTGTGTGTGCATGCTTGAGAACTCACACACTGCCTCGTTTTATCGAGACACACTCCATTGAGGAATGCCGCCCCGTCTAAGAAGCACATCACTCACTTCCTCTAAGCCGTTTAAGAGTGTCACCTGAGTCCCGATCGCTCCGCGGGCCCACCTCCATCACTTTGATCTCTGCTTTAGCTAATGCCTTTAATACACAAGAAATATTGCGGGTTATTAAATGTTTTATGAACATACGGGTCACACTCCTCCAGCCTCATATGAACTTCATTAGTGTAGTTTATTCTCAAGAACATGTGCGTGAACAGACGTTAAAGTGCACTAATGAATGAAATTCTGCTCTTTAATAACAGAAGTGGTCACCTGCTTGTATCCGAACAGTCTCAGGTGTCTTCACTGTGCTAAATTATGACCTATTTGGGGCCAAAGGCAGTGTGCAACCCTTGACTTATGGCAAAGCCACATTTGCACAGTGTGGGCTGAAATAATTAGGCTTTTAAAGCTGACACGGACCATTCGGGGTCTCGTCGCCCCACTCGTACTTACACTTTGATCAGCGGCATTAAACGGATGACTTATGATTCGCAGATTCCCAGAATCCACTCTTCTCTTAACATGACACGACAGAGGAAATATTTACATTCACAATCTTGTTGCCGGATTTCACAGCCCTCTTAACTGCAAGGAAGTCTTTAATTGATTGCGATAATGTGGTTTTACTTAAACACAGCACTGGATTGCATGGAACCGCTGTTTGTGGTGACCATTGCAGATGTGACGGCGGTTTTGGTTGGTGAAGCAATGCAATGCAACCGGTTTTATGAGACTGCATAAGAGTGAAGCTCTTTGTGTAATATTTTGAGAACTTATGAGTGTGTTTGATACAGAAAGAGAGAGTATCTGGCTTTGCTTCAAAATTTAGAGAGCTGTCTATGTAGGCAGCCTTTATAGACATTACAAGCATGCTTGAAACAGGTCAAATGTAGGCAGCATAATACATTCTTTGGCAAAGTTCTAAATTTCAAGAGAAGGCAATCCCAAAATGCAATGCAACAAGCTCAGTGATAAAACATCTAAGACAGTGGATGAAATGAGAGAACATTGATTATAAATATACTCAATGCATTAAACACTGAAAATCATCAATAAATAAATAAATAAATAAATACATAATAAATATAAATAAAAAAAATAAAAAATAAATTTAAAAATAACTAATGTATGTGTGTTATGTAAACAAATAGAGTAAACTAGTTACAAATTAAAACAACAATTTTAAAAATAACATTTAAAATATTTTTTTAATTTAAAAATATTTCCATATATACCACACATATTGTGTATTTTAAATAAAAATAAAATATTACATATATTTAAAAAAAAAGTTCATATTTTTAATATTTGATAGAATATTTCTTAATTATAAACGTAAATAAATTCAATATTAATAAATATTATTTTTTAATCAACATATTTTATGCTCGAGTTGATGGAACACGATTTGGAACACTCTATGCTTGCATCTCAGTTAGGATGCTGCCTATGACAGCAATGGGGCTCACCAGATTTTGTACAGATCCTTTTTTACATCTGAGTTTGCATATATGTGTGTGTTTTGTATATGTGCAGGTGTGACAACACCTGTACAGCTGTGTCAGTAAACTGTGTGTGTCTAACAAGCCCAAACCTGTTTTCCAGTGTCCTCCAGTGTGTCCGTACCCACCCGTGTGTGTATGCAGTGGGACCAGTGAGGTCAAACGTGTCGTGCTCTCCTTGGCGTACAGTATTCTCCAGCCGCAGGGGATATTGTTGAGGGAGCGTGTGTGCTTACAGTAGCGCCTGGGAGAATGAAAACAAACTTGGCTCGGTGATAAACATGTGGCGGAGCAGACCGGGCAGGGGCCGCTGACGTCCATAAATAAACCTCTCTGGGTTGGCTGTGAATCCGTACAGTTGGCTCAAAGTGGATGATGTCATTCTTGGCTGGCCAGGAACAGTGTCACAGCACATCTGCACCAGGCCAAGTGGCACAGCGGCAGAGGAAAGTCCCGCTCCAGGACACAAAGCCTGACTGGAATGCAAAACATGACTATCATGCTCGAAACATTCTTAAATAGAGATACATTTACTTGAGAATCAAAACGACATCGGTTACACTTGTTTTCTGAAAAATTATTCAAAAATTAAACGAGCTTTGTAATTAAAATAATTCTATTTTCTCTTTGAATTAAGTTTATTTTTCTAAACCCATTGGCAGATACTTTTCTTTGTTTTAAGCATGAACTCACTTAATTTTGATATATATTTTTAGAAAACAAGACTTAATATCATATGTCAGTTTGCTTCGCCATTAAATGTATCTCGATTTAAAAAATATTTAGGTATTTGTACAGCAAAACAGGACAAAAATACTAAGAAAGATCCTTTTTTTTTCAGTGTGGAGGTTGAATTGACAATGTTATTGCAAAACAGGCCTGGAGTCTGCAGGTGCAAAATATAGAAACAAAAATTAAGGTCATGCATGAGAGAGTGATACTGAAATGATTACTCACTTGGCATTGTTCTGCTTTAGTGGTGTCAAAGTCACGACCCGTGAGCCGCATGCATCCTGTGCAGGAGTCCAATCCGGCCTGTGGGATGATTTGAGGAAGAACAGTAAATATGTTAACAAAAACCCGTCTATTTATTACATTTAACAGAAGGACCATTTTATTTTTATTGTTGACAGAGGCTTTTGCATCTGAACTGTTCATATATATATATATATATATATATATATATATATATAAGTTCTCCAGCAGTGAGTGGTTTTCATTTTCTTGTCAGTACTGTTGTGTTGTGCTTGCACTCTCTATTCTTTAACAAATAACAAAATAGCTCACATAAGGTGACGTTTTGTCTAATTTGCCTTTCAACTGAGTTTGACAGCCCTGCTCTGCTGTCACATAATAACAAGTGTGGAGAATTTGTGAAACAGGAGGTCGTGGTTATATATGGTGTAACAAAATAGTTAAAGATCTGAGATGGAAATGTAAAGATTTATGTACGCACAAAAGGTTAATGCTGGTTCCGCTCTAGGGAATTTGAAGTCATTGTAAAGCGAGGTCTCATTAACCAGTTCATGGTTTTAACCCTCCACGTTCTTCGCTCACACAAACATGCAAGTCGTTGTCTCTCTAATTGAAAAAATCATTTTCGTACTCATTATTTTTGGCATGTTTTGTGGTAAAAAAAAAAAAAAAAAAAAAAGAATATATATATATATATGTACACACACACACACATACACATATACATACACACATAAACACAAACATAAAAAGTTTAGAAAACAAAATTTAAGGAAACCAGCTTCAGCAGATTTTTGAGTTCTCAATTTCTTCTTTTTTTTCCAGTTTATACAAAAAAAGTTGAGAAAACTCAAAAAACTCTTAAAAAACAAGTTGAGAAAACTCAAAAATCTGCTGAAGATGGTTGCTTTAAACTTTTAAATTTTTTACAGTGTGTGTGTGTGTGTGTGTGTGTATATATATATATATATATATATACATATTTTATTTATTTATTTTTTTTAACCACAAAGTCAACACGTTCTCACTCCCAACTCGTCACATACTGAAGTTGGTCAGGACCACTTGGCGTCGCTTTTTGACGCTAAAGGTACCCCTTTAGCGCCATTTTTCGACTTGCAGGGTCCTCCGTTGTTTTCAGTTGTTTGTCTTAGTTTAATGGTTTGCATGCATTTGTAAAAAATAGAAATAATTTTATATCAATGTACACTTTCATTGAAGCACCTAACCCCACCCCTACCCTAAACCTACCCAATTCTGAACAATATAAAACACGTAACAGGCAAATAAGTGCAGTCACAGGTATTTATTGCAAAAACTGACCATAAACAAGCAGTATAAAAGCATTACAAACAAGTCGTGTTGCATTCCAAGTCTTCTGAAGCCATACGAAGTCTTTATGCCAAGAAGAGAGTAAAACATAAGGTTTCAATCCCCCTCCATTAACGCGCTCACATCTCATTCAAAAACATACTCCTATCCCGTAGCATGATGCAATCGGTCACGAGATACACAAGAGCCAATAGCATTTCACAACCAAGGCTGACGTAAAGCTTCTTCTGGTGGCATTTTTTGAATTCGCGCACAGAGATTGCACACAAGAGCTTTACGGCGGACGGAGACGGCGATCGCGGCTATTCCTCCCACAAATCAATCGTTTTGCCTCAGAAGACTTGGAATATTAATACTTTCTGAATAAATTATGACGGTAGTTGTATCTGCCTGTTATATCTTGTGTTTAATTAACAAATGGTAGGTTTAAGGGCAGGGGTTGGGTTACGTGCTCATAAATTTGCAAATAATGTAATATAAATAAAATTGTTGTGACTGTTTACATTGAAAAATCACACCCCAACATATTCCCTAGAGCGGCACAGAAAAAACAAAGATTCCTTGAGCGTTGAGTTGTGTTCCTCACCATGATGAAATCAACTTTGCTCTTTGTTGCTTTTCCTCCTGATCAGAGTCAAACAAATTCCCTTTGTAAGTTTAAGAGTACGACATCTCTCACACAGAGACGAGCAAACAACAGCGTTTCAATTACTACAGCATTCTGTCAGATCTCGGATGTGCTTCGAGAAACAAAGAAGAATTACAAATAAAGACTAAAAATACCACTACTACAATAATAATGCACATTTTAATTACAAGCCATGTTTCTGAATGACAGAACCTAGTGATGACATGTAGACAGAGAAGAGAAGTGGTCCAAGAACTGAGCCCTGAGGCACCCCAGTAGCTAGACGTTGCGACTTAAACTCAAATTAATATTTCATGCCTATGCATTTAATTTCTTTGCAAATAGTTGTGCAGTCCATTTAATTTAAAGTCAATCAGTCATTATTGCAAAATAAACCCTTTTAGAATGAACTGACCATCACGTCTGGGTATATTTTGTGATAATGACTGACTGCACATCATCCCTAACATATGTGTGAGCATCTGCTTACAGGAAAAACACAACTAATCCAAACCGCTCAAAAAAAAGTGGCTGTATGCCACCCGACTAACCAGTTTATTAAAGATAGATGCCGTGCGTACGGACTCAAATCAATGTGCGTCCAGTAGTCAGGCCTGACGCTGCAAACAGCTCAATAAATATCGAATGATGATCATTTGTTTGCAGCAGCGGTTGGATACAGACACGCTGGCAGATACACAAACTCAATGCAATTGGACCAACTGTCGAGGTCCTCCTCTCGCCACACATGCTGTTGTTGTTTCAAGAAACCCTGAGGGTTGTTTTTGTGATTTCTTTCGCTTTCTCTCTTTGTTTTCCCTCTTGAAAACAAGCTCCACCTTTCTCCCCCTTGCACAAAACACTGTGCATGTTGACAGGTTGAACAGAAGGTAAGTGGTCTCTCCTCGCGCAGCACTGATTACTTCACCAGCTTTCACTCGAGTCATTTACTTACCCTCAGCCTTCTGCGATCTTTTATTTACCTCAAACAAATCCTGCTGATTCCAATCATTAGCTGGTACTTAAATATTATATTCCAAGGTCAGAAGATGCCAATCACGTTCTCACCGACTTGAAGCAACCAGGATACACATCATATATATTTCATACGGCATCAGATAAACAATGTAGAAGAAAAATCAATCTGAACAGAGCGTGAGGGTAAAGCCTGCATGTGTTGAGAAGTTTCTGAAATGTCACATCTACAGCTGTCTCAAACTCATGCTCTGTCTGCAATAATTGCAGGTTGAAGATGTCACTGACCTGGAGTGATGTTCTTGTGATAGTTTAAGACGCATTAGAGGCACTATAAAAGCATGCTGTGGAAAATGGAGGCTAATTGACAAGAGCAGAGAGGCGTCCATTACCTATAGGTCAGAGAGAGTCTGTAGATAAAACACACAAATATCTGGTCATGTGGCAACAACTGACACAACTAACTGGACAAAAGAACAGTGCATGGAAGAGATAATGATGCTTGCTTTGAAATAGCGGTTATGCCATTAAAGACATAAAGGGCACAAACCTACTTACAAGATGTTGTTGTATTGGCTGATGTGAAAGTTGGCTTGAAACTGAAGTGCACATTGACCTAAATACTATTTATTTCTTAGGGTATAAAACTTTATTTAGAGTACTTAAAGGCACAGTTCGCCTGGACATTAAAAATTTGTCATCCTTTAGTCCATCCAAACCAAAATGAGAAATTCTCTAGCCATTACTTTCCATACAATGAAAGCAAAAGGAGGTCAAACTGCTGTCAAACTTCAGAACAGCAAGATAAACAGTGAAAGTAGTCTATATTCTAGTACATAGTACCATAGTATGTATTCACTATTTGTACTTTGTGCAAATTGTACTTTGATTTAGGAGCTATAATAACAAGTGAATTACAAAATAGTCATTTTAGGCTGAACTATTCCTTTAAACATGGTTACTGACATCTTTTCCTATAGATGCATTATTAAAGATGATCAAAATTGACAGTGAAGTAAAATGTTACAAAAAATTTAGATCAAATAAATGCCATTCTTTTGATCTTTCATCAAAGAATCTTGAAAAAAATGCATCATGGTTTTCACAAAAATATGAAGCAGCACAACTGTTTTTAACACTGATAATAATAGTAAATGTTTCTTGAGCATCAGATCAGCATATTAGAATGATTTCTGAAGGATCATGTGACACTGAAGACTGGCGTAATGATGCTGAAAATTACATTTTAGAATATTTTAAAATAGTAATGAGATATTTTAATACTACTATATTTGGTCAAATCCATGCAGCATTGTTAAGCATAAGAGACTTAAAAAAAACTCAAACTTTTGAATGGTTGTGTATCTTCAGTGTATGTTCCAGCTACTTATTGTAAAGAATATAGTAAAACAAAACACTGACCACATTTTTGTTAAATCTGATTACTATTCACAGTGGACCAACATCAGAAGAAACATTCAGAATTAGGAGATTAAATTTGTTGCAAGTTGTTAGATATGATAACTACACCCGGCATTACCAGCCCGATCTCACGGCAATTCGTACACATTTTACGAGGTGGCTAATTCGTATGAATTCGTACGACCTCACTCGTACAAATTCATATGATTTTTGCCAAATCGTACGTATTTTACGAGTTGCCAATTTGTATGAATTTGTACAAATGACCTACAACTAACCCCGCCCCTAAACCTACCCATCACTGGAGTTTAGACAAATCATACTAAATCGTACGAGTGAGGTCGTACGAATTCGTACGAATTAGCCACCTCGTAAAATACGTACGAATTGCTGTGAGATAGCGTTGGCATTACTCACTCAAAATGAACAAAGAAAATTCATTGTGCTATGTGATTCATTTTTTTTTTTTTTTTACCAAAAGCATGGCTTAAATGTCTGAATGGACAAAATCCTACTTCATTTGTTTTAACAGGCAAATAAAAAATCCTGTCTAAACACAGGAAAGAGACAATAAAAGACAAGCAGCACTGTTGCTGGAGTGTTTGTGGATGGTAGGAAGAGGCACTGTAGTTAATGTGGTAAAAGCCCAAATGAGAGGGAGCAACTTTGATGTGAACCAAAGCCAGGGGGGCAAAGCAGCACTACAGTCTACAAACAGACCCATTTGGTCCCACACCTGCAAGTTGTTAAATATTACAGCCGTCCCATTTATGAAGACCCACCCTACTTGTTAATGCTGTGTACTGAGGCATATCTGGGTAAGAGCACACTGGGCTCTGCTCTTATTTGTGTGCTCTGCTCTAAGGTCTTTATAAAGTTACACGTTTGAGGCACCACCAGAGTATATCCACCTGTAAGGGATTTAGTTTGCATCCAGTTCTTTTTGGTCACATTACTATCTCTGATTTCTAGTTTTCTTGGGTCATTTTACTGACTTCATCTTCAAATCCTAATCTTTGAAAATGTTTGATTTTCAATCTTTATCTTTAATCATATTCTGAATTAGAAAATAATTTTGTTCAGTTGTCATGTGACAATTTTGTCGATTGTTCTAATTTCTAAAATGAATTTGAATAAAAAGGTAATTGTACTTTCACCATCACAACAATTAAAACTGGGTCTGATGGGGTTCATGGATAGCAAAAAAAAAAAAAAAAAAAAATTATATATATGTGACCTTGGACCACAAAACCAGTCTTAAGTGTCAATTTTTCAAAATTGAGATTTATACATCATCTAAAAGCTGAATAAATAAGCTTTCCATTGATGTATGGTTTGTTAGGATAGGACAATATTTGGCCGAGATACAGCTATTTGAAAATCTGGAATCTGAGGGTGCAAAAAAATCTAAATATTGAGAAAATGGCCTTTAAAGTTGTCCAAATGAAGTTCTTAGCAATGTATATTACTAATCAAAAATGAAGTTTTGATACATTTATGGTAAGAAATTTACTAAATATCTTCATGGAACATGATCTTTACTTAATAACCTAATGATTTTTGGCATAAAAATTTTTTCGATAATTTTGACCCATACAGTGTATTTTTGGCTATTGCTACAAATATACCCCAGCGATTTAAGACTGGTTTTGTGGTCCAGGGTCACATATATATATATATATAAATCATTATTACAGTGTAGTGTTAGGCTGCTAAAACAATGTACCTTTCTTTCAGGTACACAAACTTTTGAAGAGTTTGATGAAAGTTCAAAATGTGCCCAGAGTGAAAAGTTTTTTTGGGATGATTAATGTCGTTCTTTTGCTGTGAATAGACCCTTTACACTTCACAACCCCGTGTAAACAGGCAACCTCGTTCACAGAGTGTGACATGAATTGAATGCACACTGACAGCGATTGTCCACCTATAATTTGATGGATAAAACAAGAACACTCCTCAACAGTAGACGCAAACCTCCCCCACATTCTACCGCAAAGCAAAGCATTATGCTAAGTAGCAGCAGTATCTTCCCTCAGCTGGAGACGAGCTCTTGGGAAGGAGGGCCACATGATGCTTGCTGGTTCATGAACAATGTCTTGGCTTCAGTTTGCCTCCCGCTGGGCTGGGAATCAGCAGGCCTGCTGTGCGCTTGGGATGGAAGATTCTGGATCTTCAGCACAGGGCCTTTAGATGGGCGGTCAGATGCCATCAAACACATCCTCCCTCTTTCATACATGTTTCATTCAACTGTGGTCTCTGAGCTCCATAGTGGATCATATGTCTGAAACGTTCTGGAAACAGGGTACAAAATAAATAAAAAAAATCAAATAAATAAATGCTTTTTTTTTTTTTTTAATGGAGGTACTTCAGAAAATAATAATTACAATGTAAAGATGTAATACATTTTAATAATACAGTAGATCTCACCAACATGGGAAAAAAATAAACATATATATATTTGTGCCTGTAATGCTTTAAAAACTGGAAGTGAACACCAGTTCATGACCATATTACACAAAACTGGTGTTCACTTTCAATTTATATATATTTTAAATATATAAGTTCATTCCAGTTCAATCCAAGTCTATTTGTATAGCATTTTTCACAATGCATATTGTTTCAAAGCAGCTTCACAACTGCAAAGTGTTAATTAGCTGCATGTGTTTTTTTAGTTTCAAAAATGTATTTGCAATGATTAACAATGATTTTGAATCATTTTATCTTATTACTTAATGTGCCAGGTCTCTGGTTTATTTTTAAACATAATAAATACATATTTTCACAACATCGAACCTGCATCACCAAATGTGCATCATCAAAAAGCTCTTAGCATCACCAAAAAGTTTGTTTCATTGTTTTGTAATATAATAAAAGAAGTATTCATGAGTTAAAGAGAGAGGGATAAAGATCACAAATAATTTACGATCTCTAGTATTGTATCTAGTGTAAATGTCTTCCTTCAACTTTTATGTAAATCTGAAGAGAAAAAAATATCGCTCTATTCATTCTACTTTTTTTTTGGTTTCAAGAATATTTGTAAAACATTTTGTGTTTCTGAGTTAATATTTTCAATGTTCTGTCCATTAACTTTACTATAAACACAGTTTGCACAAACAAGGCCTTGCATACTGAAAAATCTCAATTGGATTTAGACAACTGGGTGATCTGAATAAAGCTTTCTCCATTGTCCACCTCTACCAATTGTTCTACAGATTTTGAAGAGCGGACGGCCCTTGTTTGCCGTTAAAAACAAGTCATTCTCCCTCTCAAACCCCCTTCAGTGTCAGTGAAAACTCACATAAGCCGAAGAGGAGATTTGAGTCATGACAGCAGGGTAGAAGAAAGCCAGGCTTAATGTTTCAAATGTTCAAGAAAGCCCTTGTGAGCCCCAGGAGTGAGGGTGGAAAGGGTTGTCTGGGAACAGATTGATGAGGCTGCTAAGTGGACCTCAATGAGCCAGAGGAACGAGGTGAAAAGCCCACGCATAATCATCACACGACGCCACTCACGAGCATTTCCATTTCTGCCACTTGCTGATCGTCACTGATGTAAGACGGAGTATGTTCTTTGTGATGTTCAATGCATTCTAATGATCTTCTCTAAAATGGCTTCACTTGAAGAATGTTATTGAATCAAGAGGTTCAGTGCTATTGACTATGTAAAAGTTTTTCTAGTATGGCCCTGTAGACTCTCTTATGTCTACCAACAATGTTTAGCAGTGTAGATTCATGCAGAGAATTTTTTTTCCTGAACCAATAAACGTAATTGCCACCACGTCAAAATTATGTTTTGTGTTTGAGAGCATACGGTGGAAATGACATTTTAATCATTTTTGGAATCAGAAGTTTGACTCTTCACTCTTAGAAATAAAGTTTTTATGGGCTTCTATGGTTTTATGGACCTTTAACATCCATGGAAACTTTCCATTGCACTGAAGGTTCATCATAGTGCAAAATGTTCAGATTATTAAATGTTCGTCACACTAAGACAAAAACATGGTTCACTGACAGGCGGTTTGTGAGAAACCAAAATAGTTCTTCTATGCGAAAGCTTCATTTTAAGAGTTGTCAAAGCTAATTTCATAATGAAATTACAGCTTGTTTGGAAATGACAATTAAAATATCCTGTTCACAAGAAATATTAAACGTGTTTTTTGTTTGTTTTTTTGTCACACATCATGTTTCATATCTCAAGTATGCTCTTCACTGACATTGTTTGCTTGTAAAACAAGTACTCTAACATTTGAAAAAAAAAAAAAACTTTATTACGGGTAAAACAGTAGTATGTTTTCATTTTCACACTTTTGGTTTGTGTTTATTTTATTCTTTTTATATGATAGATTTTAAAAGTTTAAGATTGAAAACCAGGGTCTGGGACAAGAGTCAAACAACACAATCCCAAAATACATAAAAGCCACTTTAAAGGTAGCAAAATAAATAATGTAGGCCTGGAAAAAAGTTCCCAGGCCAGTTTTGATGTGACCTTCATATAGCAATAAGAAAAATCAACACCTGCATGGGACATAAAAGTTGAAGAAACACCAAAAGTTTTAAAGTAAATGGAAGTAGTGTGCATAAATATAATTGCTTGTCACTTCTGATTTCAGAAATAAAAACAGTATGCTATATAGCTTTGTTTTTTCTCCACGTAGTTCAGAAAACTAGTTACAGAAATGGACTGGAAAACAAAACAAAAACCCCTCCTCTTTTGACTCTTGAATTGCTATTGTTAACTGATGTCACACGCTGCTGACCTCGAGGACAAACCTTATCAATCATGTCGTGTCTATCAACATACTTTTAAATTCTAAAACCGAGATTAGAGCCTGGTTTGACCACCCATCCTTTTGTAGCCAGTTGATAATGGGCCGTACAAGCACTACAACAGCATTAACATAGTTTAGAGCTTTATGTAAGCAGAATAATTGGACTGATCAAAATTTAGAGTCAGTTGAGAGGACCCTCAATGGACTCTCTCCCTCAGCACTTCTCAAAAATCCCTCCACACAAGAATAATCACAGGACAGCCGGCAATTAGAAACGGCACCATTACCTTTAATGGCCGCGTATGAATTAAAATAAAATGAAATGCAGACATTACACGAAAGAACAAAAGCATTGAACTAATAAACAAAAATGGAGGGAAAAAGAACAAAAGGTAATAAATGAATGCCGTTAGCATTAAGAAATTACCGGAAGTCAGAGATGCACCGTTATTTAACCCAAACATGTGTTTTGATGGAGACATAATTGCAGGTATTAGCTGGACGAGACACATGTGACGCACATCTGAAAACCAGATCTCAATAATGGCATGATTAATTCAGGGTCCTCACATTTCTGACCAATGAGTTTCTATGACTTTCCAGGCATTTGTAATCACTGATCTGATTCAGACAGATTTGCTAATGAAACATTCAGACCAATTCAAGAATTGTTTCATTGAAAATAACCAGCTCAAAAATAATGATTTGCTTACAGATAGGATGATACTATGGCTTGGAATTTAGAAACTCTTAGCTAGAACATAACTTCCATATTTGAAATAGAAAATCTCAAGCAAACAAAGGCAATATAGATATCTATGAAACACTATGAGCAAACGTGGATTCAGTGAATCGACAAGCAGATTAACTAAAATAGCTAAGATTGTTGCCTGCCGTAATGAAATGCATGACTTCATATCACACAAAACCTGCAATAATTGCAAAAAAAAGCAGTTAACTCAACACGTCAAGAATAATACAGCGTGATCTGTGTAGTCTGATTCACAATCAAGTCTCATGAGTCGGTTCTTTTAATGATTCATCCAGAAGACTTGGTTTTAATCAGTCTAACAAATCCTTCACTGAATTAACTCACAGAACTAATGAAACAGCATACGAGTCACTTACTGAAATGAAAAGTGCGAGATGATGTGGAAATCATAAAAGAGGTTTTGTCTAGCAAACCATTTGAGAATTCATTTGAGACCTCACTAAGAATTCAAACAAGAATATATGGATATATCCAAGAGGTACATGTAATAATGTATCAACAATTTATGAAGCACTACAACTAACCGCAGTGTGTTTAGCATTTAGAGAGGTGTGTTTTGCACAGGGATGAACAATGATATGCAAACCCATTAGCACTAACTTGCAGGCATCTCCCGGGGGGATCATTTCATTAGTCTGGCTATAAAGAGGATTAATTGTCATAAGAGGGAAGCACTGCCATGTGTTAGCCAAATATCACCTCTGCACATACGTTACAAGTTCAAACCACAGCCTACAGAAGCCACAGACTGAAAAAATGAGTTCAATCATCACTAATGAGCTTACAACATTTATTTGTACACAAGAAATGCAACTAATTATTTTGATTTTTATGCATTCATCAATGGTGCCAATTACACAGGCCTGACAGTTTTTTCTGTGACTGGAGGTTGGCTCTAGAGAGAAAATGCCTAGAATAAATAAATATATATATGTATACCAAATATAAACTTGAAAATATAGAAACCATATATATACTCATGTAACTTGAGGGGAGTGTTATCAGAGATCTGGGTCAATAAATTATAGATGATGTGTTATCTAAGAGAAAAGTGCCAAAAACTGAGTTTCTAAACTGAGTTGCTTTCATCTTCATCTTGGGTCTGCTTCTTCAAGCTTCAAGCTTGATATCACTTCTGCCCCATTCGTGACTGACCACATTTGCATGCAAGATCTAATATATATATTAATCTATCCTGTGTCCTGTTTTCTGAGACTGAAATAGTACTTTGATGGATCAACACTGAATGGTCATTCAAAGTGCAAAGTGCAGTGTGACCCAGTGAGGGGTTAAATTTTTTTTAGCTGTAATGGCTTAGCTTCTGACCTCTTTAATGGACAAAAATAGGCATCTTCTGGGCATTTCTGGGTTTATATTATCCAGAATACATTAATATATAACATTAGTCAAGCATAGAAAAAAAAAAGCATCAATTTGATGCCAAAAAGGATATTTTTGTTATATATTGCTGTTTAAACATTCATTGTATGCTCAGTGAAATGCTACCACTAAGCAGACGAGTGAAAAATGAATAGTGTTTGTGAGGAAACTCACTGGGACTCTGCTTAGTGTTTCAAATCATTTTGCAAATGGGGCAATACGCTTATAGGCCAGATGAAATATTTATTTTCCAATCGCAAAAGACAAATTTAGACTGAGGCAATAGTTTCCCCTGGCAGATTTTCCCTCTACAGCGATAAAACATCTGTGTCAGCATCACTGGAAACAATGTAGAACAGAGACACATCACATGGACAGACGGGAAGTGCAGAAACCAAATGAAGCATGCAGTCACTCTGATAGATTCAGGAAATACATTTTGAATTGATTGCTACTGTTGAGATGTGCAAACACATTTATGGTTTGCTTGGGTCCGGTTACTTGAAAAGCAAAATTGCGTAAGAGAATGAGACGGACAACACGTTTAGGCTCATGTGTTTAACAGCTTGTTGAACTTCCACTCTGGGTTTCGTCTCCCAACCAAGGACACGGTATGTTCTTGGTGTCATCTTTGATTTGAATTTCCAGTTTCCCATACCTGCTGTTCATCCTCTTTCCCATCACTGCAAACTCATCATGACAGCTTCCCTTGTCTGGGGCAAAGCAGACTAACTCAACAGATGTTCCACAGCGCTTGGCTGGTGTTTCTCCTTCGCCAGTGCATCTGATTAAAGAAAGAAATGACTAGGCTTTTAAGATTTAGGCTAGGGTTGTCAATTAATTAAACAAATTAATCAAATCAGTTATATAATATGCCATTCAATTAACTGTATTATTATATCAGTATTCGCTGAGAAGAAGAAAATGATGTAATTAACAGACATGCTTTAGTCTTTTTCCCCACTGCCCACCAAAACACTGAAAACTGAAGTAGTTGTCTGAACCCTGAGGGGTTTTTTGAGGACGTTGCCTCTTGCTGCTGATTTAAGTTACAATGTGCTCACAGAAAGCCGATTGTTGAGTAAAGTAACATGGCGACCTTAGTTTGCTCCTCCTTTATCCTCTTGTAACTGTGAGAACAGACAGACGGCCGACATTAATGATGCATCCACTTGAGCTTAAAACAGCTTGTGTTCATTAATTGATTTACTATTATGTAATCATGGAGAATCATTAATGTAGTGCACAAAGAGGAAGTGTACATTGGCAAATAAAAGATTTAGAATTAGCCAAGAGGAACTGCGATTTCAAAAGGAAAATGCACTCCGATCATTTGTTAATACAATAATTGCAAAGCGAATATATTTCTAAACAATAATTATAAATAATATCACTATCGCTAAAGTCCACAGCAATCCATTTTACACTTGAGTTTGTCAAATCTGTCTGAAAAAAAGTGTCTGTTTTTAAACACGAAAAACTGTCAGCCCTTCTAATAACTTCTGCTTTAAAATTTACAGGTGAAAGAGCTTCAGTTTAATATCAGTGTACTGCCTGGGTTGACTGAATTTAAATGCTAATTAGCATCAGCTACGCTACTGGCATCTCGGTGTGCATGCTAATGCACATAACAGCACATCCACTGACAGTTAGTATAACAGCTAGAATAAATTCTCAATTTCTATCCTAATTAACCCAGGAAAACTACAGGGAAAGCTAAAATGCAGCACATGATCCCAGATGGAAAGCTGTCTTATATTCATAGGGACATTCTGCATTAGTGGGGTCATAAGAAGTCTTAAGCATTTATTTAACTAAGCAAAATTTGTAACTAAATAAATAAACATATCACAACAGTTCTTGCTCATTTTGAGATGAACATCATAACCTGCAGTTCAATGAGAGCCTATACCAGGGGTCAGCAACCTATGGCACATGTACCAACATTGGCATGCAGAGGGATAATCATGGAAAACGTACATTTTGAGGTAATCATTCCTCATAGTCACACAGCTATAAATACCATTAAATTTTGAGACTTACCCTGTGCTAGGATGCAGATGTTTTTCAGTAATTTTTTTCATGCAAAATGTGAATACTAAATCAGTCACACTGTTTGGCGAATTAGATTGAATCGTTCACAGGAGTCATTGTTCTGCACAGTTCACTTCCTCGCTGTATAGGCCAGGGGTCGGCAACCTTTTGGGCATGGATTGCCATTTTTAATTTTTCTGGCTAACTACTGTGCAAATGAGCCATGCTGTATTTATATGATCATTTTTAAATGTTCAGATGTAAATCTGTATTTGATTATCATACAAATAGTGCAAACTTTCTAATATTCCTGATGAAGCACTTTTTCATAAAAGGTTTTTTAAACTTTTCAAAATTAAAAAAAAAACAGTTTAATGTTTAAATTAGACAGATTTGCAGTGTGACCCTAATGAACGCCACTGTATGTGTATGTGAATGTCGAAACAACACCGTCATTATGATTCGTAGAAGTACCAGGTACTTCTAGCTCTGACGCTAGGCATCTACTTCATGCCATCTTCATCAAATACGTTGGAAATTGTCATATTCATCTTTACGAATGGCGAAAATTAAATGCTTTAAGTTAGCTTAACGATTGATAATTAAGTATAGTGGAAAATTGAACAGTTTCAGTTAATTAAGCACAAAACAATAGTGTTTTGGCGGAAAACTAAATATGGCCACATACACACTGCAAGTTTCATGAGTGACAACCGCATTTAAATGCGGGAGTGAGTCACGTAAATTATTGTTCCATGTGTGTACGGAACAGCAGTCAGTTCTGCATTTGTAACCATAGCTACATGTTGGCGTCTTGCGGGAGTTTTTTGGCTAAAGACTTTTTGTTCGTCGATTTTAAAGTCCCCCTCTAGTCAAATATTTTATCCCTTAAAACTTATATTTGATAATCAAAATGACATATTTAAATGTTTTTTCTTGCGAAAATAATTTTCTCATGCCTTAAAATAGCTTGAATGTAACTCAACACCCTAGCCTCATTTACTATACGCGGATCTATGAATATGCAAATTAGCCCCGCCTCCACTCAGTCACACCAGCCAGCGCCTCCTGATCCACTGAAATGTAGTAAACGCAAAACAATTGCATACACGGATAATGACTGATAAAACTATGTTTTTACTAGCGGACAACTACAGTGAATACTGTAACATTCATTAAAGTTACTTACTTGACGATGTTGTGTCCTCAAAATGCCGTTAAGATTGAATGCAGCCGTTTGTGATTCTAAATTCGTGCCCGCGAGCATACGCGAGTAAAGTGCAGACGCCGATGCAGGAGAGGTGGGTCTGACTGACCGGCTACTTTTACACTGTTGCCGCGGGTTATAATGCAAGTTAGCGGTTCTAAATTCACATTAAACCACGGCTTCATGGGTTTTTTGCTCTAATTTATGTTTGGTTTTGTGCTGATATTGGTTTATTTTGCATGCTAGTGATAGGAATCGATCCCTTGACGTGATTGGTTATTGGTTTGTGACGTAGAAAACCGAAGGCTGTTTCAAGCCGCATAACAGACGTGCAGCGCTGTGTTTATGCTCGGGAGGCTGCTTTAGAGAGCGCTGTCTTGCAGTGTGTCTTGCAGTGTTGCCATGTCCTCATATTTACAAGCGCTTTTAGGCATGTTGTTTGGTCTTAGCTCATAAATATAGGCACTTTATGGAGTTAATAAAGTGGTCTGTTGTGGATATGAGATATGATTTTTTTTTTTTTTTTTTGGTGTTATAAAACAAAGCATTTGGGTGTTTTAATGTTTTTTTTTTGTGCTTGTCTTTGTTTTTTTTTTTTTTGTTTTTTTTTAATGAAGATCTGGCAACACTAAAACTACCGCAGGTTAAAACTTCTTTCGTTGTTATTTTCTTGCATCTCACACAGACGAAGACACATTTCTGGTGCACGTTCAAATACGTCATTAACAACTAGTTGTTAGGTTCAGTTCCGTACACACTGCGTAGAATTTCTTTAAATGCGGTTGTCACTACCTGTATTTTTCGGGAGTTAATGCAGTTGTGGAATGCGGTTGTCACTCCCGTATTTTAGTGAATTATGTGTGTACAGAACGCGATTAAGGAGTAAAAGGTGAACTGACAACTGTGAACTGTGTTGTTTTAACAAAAAGTATGAGTAAAATGAACATGACAAAAAATTTTTTTTTTTTGAGTGTACAGGTCCATTCCATTCGTTAGCTCTAAGTTGTTATGTATGCAAAGCTTTACTTGCCATCATATGCTCTTCTAATGTTCTTCATAAGATCCATGTGATTCTTTCTATAATACAAAAACTCGTATCACATGACTTCAGAAAACTTGGAAAATGATGCCCATGTCATATATGGACTACTAATGATGGGTTAAGGAAACATAATGTAGAGATGAAGAACAATGTACAGGCTACTAATATTTTATGCAGTGCTTCAAGAAGCAAGACCTTGGACTGACTTGAGTGTAATCAATTGGAAATAACTTGAAACACTTGACTGAAATAAAAATGGTTTATTTATCTTTGAACTAAAATCAAACCTTTGATTATAGAGTATTATAAAATTCACTTCTGTGATGAAAATTGAATGGGAAAAGAAGCACAGCCACATTATGAAAAAAAAATCATTAATGGGACTCTGTGGGCTGTAGTTATTTTTATCGATCCTTATAACAGCCTCTATCACTTAAAAAAGTTCTGAAACAGCCTTGACTTTGAGTGTCTGTGAAAGCGAGATGTTTCCCTTTGATTTTTCTAAGAACTGCACCTATATATTAGAAATAGAGCTGCCAAAAACAGGAAATTGTTACTTTTGGCTTCCTTTGACATTCCATTGGAACATTCTGAAAAGTCCAGTTATGATGTCCACTCTGAGAGCGCTATTAAATTTACCAACAGACCTCCTTTCTGACCTTTTCAGTCGCGATGAACAGAGTGCTTTGTGATTTTATCAGACTTTCTGCTGAAGAGGTGAATCGAGTCAAGTTATAAATATGTCTAGCTACAGCCTCCAGTCACTGAGGACATACACTTATGAGAGATGATTTCATTCTCAGTTGAGTGGCAGAGGTCCAGAAAATGGGAATATTTCGAAAGACTGTGTTATTAATACAAAACAGATATACAAAACATATTCCGCCAAAAGGTCACGGCCTGCTGACTTTACCGGCAGTCAACTGCTCTGAGCCGTGATGGTAATATCAATGCTTTTCACACCGTCTGCACTTTTATTCGGACATGTTTCTAAAACTAATTCAACTAGCAAGTTTTCAAAGCAAGTAAAAAACACGCTTTCAAATGCACACAGGCTCTTAGCTTCTATCCTTGACGGACATTTTACAGAGTTTTTGCTAAACTGCTTAAAAGCACAACCTCAAAAATGACCACAGAACTGATTCCTCACCCGTCTCGACAAATAATTTATGTTATAAATTAAAGACCACAAAGCTGGAATTTCAGTCAGGGCTGCTATACGGAAAGCGCTTTTTTTCAAGGCCAATGCGAGAAAATGTACAGGGTTCATAAACTGGATATGTAAGCAACATCCTCAGATGCTCCACAGTCGTTCACTGACATATTGAGGCGTACTGCAGACAAAACTGACATGTACTATTCAAAAGCTCACAGTTTTAATTGGCTTCTGCTCAATTTACGGCCGTCAAACCATCTATTATTGTGGTACCAAGCATTTCAGATTAATCCACTCCTAAAAAAAAAATACTTTGGTCAGAAAGTGTCTTCCTGTTAAAGTAGGAATGTCTTGATTTGGATAAGCTGCAGTGTGGGCTACAATTTATGCCGCAAATGAAAAGTTTGGCTGTAGTCTACCTAAGCAATGAAACAAACGTAACATGTTCTGATGAGTCATCTTTCTTCCCGTTTTCTAAATCCATATGGGTTACGCTTACAGGATGCCAAAGTATGCCTTCAACCCACAGTATCTGTTGCCAGTTAAACATATCAGGAGATCTGTAATAGCACTGGCAGAGATCTTATAGGAGCCATTAGGTCAAATGATTGTTCTGCATGGTTGCATAACGACAATATAACATAACCAGGTGAACCGTATACTGAAAACACTGATCATAATGTTACGACGATGCTAATATTTTTAGAGATGCTTCCTTAAATTCCTTTAAAACTTGCAGCCATCACAGAAAGTCAGGCACTATGATGTTGTTTTCTGCATGTTGAAGATGTTTCACAAGTTGCAAACACCATTTTAAAGGAGCTATAAAGTGATTTCAAAATCTAGAGGCCTTTCTTTTTGAACAAAGCAAAAAATCCTGCAATATTAGCATGTTACTGGGTGTTTGCTGTTCTGTAGACCCCAGTATGCACTTGGTAGAAGCCAAGTTACACCAGTGCCAATGTGGATGGGTTGCGTGACGTGCCCTCATTATTAAAAACCATGAACAAAACACAAAAAATACAATCAGGACTAGATTAAATATGGGTTCACTTGCAGTGAGAAAATAGACATGGTTTGTGTTGACCTCAATGTGTTTTGTGCGGCGAATTATTAGCTGCCCAAATTCCACCATCGAAGTTCAAGAACTAAATGCTGAATTTATAAACACAAGCCTGCTGAGCTTTTATGATAATCATAAGTTACACCACAAATAGCCTAATTTTTTTTGTTTGATTTTAAGAACACTGTTGTTCATTTTTGTGCGATAAACAATTTCGATACTGTGGTCACTACTTTACCACTCCATTGTAAAATTTTGGTCCTGGAGCAAAACCAGTTGAGACCAATGTAAGTGTAAGAAAGCCAGTATAAGTTTTTGACGATTGCCAAAAAATAAGCCAAACCATTTCCACATTTATTCCTCTTGTGGTTTGTGTCACATTAAATCTTTCTCCCACATTTATATTTACATGAGCTTTGGCCATACCATTTGCTAATCATTTAAGAGACCCATTTAGATTTCATGAGCCTTTCTGAATGACTCAGTTTTACTGTCTAATTTGCCAGCCACAGCCTTCTTAATGAAGTACATTAGGATTGCATTTAATTAAATCACTGCAGCAGCCTTAATTCAATTTCATCCCAGAGTGTTTGTAGTCCAATTAGATCAATTATATGTCGGCCAAACACCGCCACAAGCAAGATCTGCATGACACGACAGACATTGTTCACCTCTGCATGTTCAGGCTATTAGAAGGACAATTAAATTAAGATGCAGAGCTTTTAGATTTTCATGGAGATTTTCAGTCATATTATAAAATATGAGATAAAAGAGTCACAGAGTTGATGTGAGGACATGATGTCCAGAAAGATAATCATAGTTTTTACAGTAAAATATAATGGATGTGTACTGCAATTCTATTTTTAATTGATTTATTATTTCACATCAAAATATATATGTAAAAACCATAATATAACATACTTAAGGTACATTATATACATATATACATATATATATATATATATATATATATATATATATATAAATATATATATATATATATATATATAAATATATATATATATATATATATAAACCCCATCCCTCCCCCCCGGTAGTTAACGAACATAACCTATCCGTTAGTAAAGAACCTCTCCAAATGATGAACACCCTGCTAGTTATCTACTGGCTTGATGTAAATTACAGTCCCTGCTGTTGCTCAGTTTCCATTGTGTAGGAGCTTCTGCTGTGCCGCTGGCAAAAAAAGTAATTACAATCATCCAGCAGGCAGCAAAAGCACTGAGATATTATATCTGACCAGAAATTTGGCACACTTGCACTCGGCATTCTCAAATATTAATTAGGGTCATAGTAGGACCGTGATCTTAGACATAGCCTTTGATACTTATTTGCTTCCTTCAATCGGTCTATTATTTAAAGTTTGAGCTTTCCTTTTTTTCGGTCATATTGAAATAAGCCTGCTGACCACAATTAAAGCCAATTGCTAAAAGAAGACTGAATGACTATTCTGCATCCTAACTAGGATAATAAATGGCCGTTTTGGATGCACTGTTATCCAATCTCTCTGGGGAAACACAAGGCAAACAAGCCTGACTGGTGATAGATGATTGAGATTCAAACCTATAACCTTGTGGTTACCAGTGAATAACCGTAACCTAACCAAACCTGTGCTAAAACAATGTTGTGCATCCTACACTGTTTAAAATGATCATAATTTTAACAGTAAAGCACAATAAAAAAATCCTAAGGTAAACACCTGTTATTTGGCTAATGGCAAGTTCATTTAGTATATGGTAAAAATGGTAATAAATCTAACAGGACATGCTGTTAAACTTATAGTTCCTGAAAATGAAATAGAAAGTTATCTTACAAAAACTTTTTACAAATTTAGATTCCCACAATTCCCTGTGTGATGTTTCACATTTGGTGGTTTTTCATTAAAATAACTGTTTATTGTTAATTCCTTCTTTGGTCACACTTTATTTTAGGAACCAATTCTCACTATTAACTAACGATTAACTACGACTTTTGCATCAATAAACCTAATTTGCTGCTTATTAATAGCTAGTAAGGTAGTTGTTGCGTTTAGGTATGGGCTCAGATAAAGGGATCTGAAATATGGTCATGAACAATTAGGCATTAATATGTGCTTTATAAGTACTAATAATCAGCCAATATGCTAGTATAATGCAGGATAAAGCATAAGCAACTAGTTAATAGTGAGAATTGGTCCCTAAACTAATGCGTTACCTTTTCTTTTTTGTTACTGTATATATATTAGAGTTTGATGTTAATCTTACATTAAGTTATTCTTTATTGCTTTATTTTGCCATGATGGGGTTTTGTATTGCACCTTCTATACTTACCTCGGCTTGTGGAAAAGCTACCTGTGATGAGCTTTGATACATCATGTGGTTTTCTTATTACCACCTGTGTTTTTGGATTTAAAAACAGATTTTAGTGCTTCAGTAAGTTGGTATATTAACATTATATCAGTTAATGAAATATACGGTTTTTAACTGTATATTTCAGTTCAGTCTGTGAGTCTTAAAATGTTGCTATTGTATTTTTACGGGTAAAGTTCTGGCAACCCAGATGCCATTTTTACTGTAAATTTCACAGATTTTTTTATATGACAGGAAAGTCACACTCAACACATCCTGGCAACGGGTGTCAAGCAGATGTCATGGAAAGTTCTGGAATACAAAGCCATTTTCCCCCCAGCGGGGTTCAGATCTCCACAACCTCCCACGGAGGAGAGCTGGGAGCGGGCCATTGTCCTCCTCCCTGAAGAACAACAGAGGACTCCACCATACAGCTGACAGTGCTGGAAACCATTATATGACAGTAGCATTTGATGGCCGAGTAGAGACGGGATATATAAGATGTTCATATGTGACGCAAGCACAAGGATGTTCTGCATCTGTAATGTATTTCTTGTGGTTGGTGAGTTATGTTACATTCAAGTCATGCTATTATTGATCCATGATTTACTATAAAATAACGGCAGCTGGGTTGCCAGAACCTTACCGTAAATCTTACATTTTAGGTTTTACAAAAAAGTTTGGGTTTTACAGTAAAAAACCTGTAAATAATTAACTGTTATGTTAGTGAAATCTAATTTGTATCTTTTTAATACACTGACAACCACTAAAAGACACAGGTGGTAATAAAAAAAACCATATGATTAATCAAAGTTCATCACAAGTAGCTTTACCACAAACTGAGGTAAATACTAATTTATAAATGGTGTACAGTGTCATTCACACACACTGTAAAAAAATTAAACAAAACTTAAAAATTTAAAGCAACCAGCTTCAGCAGATTTTTGAGTTCTCTCGACTTATTTTTTAGGAGATTTTTGAGTTCTCTCAACTTTTTGTCGTATAAACTTAAAACATCAAAAATCTGCTGAAGCTGGTTTCCTTAAACTTTTTAAGTTTGCTCAACTTTTTATTTTTTATTTTTTTTAACAATGCTGTAAAAAATCAAAAGTTGAGAGAACTTAAAGTGCCCCTATTATGCCATTTTTAAGGTTGCTAATATTGTTTTATGAGTCTCCTAAAACAAGTTTACATGCATCCAAGGTCAAAAAACACTTTAGTTTTCTCAAAAAATAGCTTTAATTTTACCTCATTTCTAAATGATTCATAAACGACTCGTGCGAAGCAGTTCGAAGAATCAGTCTCTCTAAACCCCGCCTTTCCATGAGCCCTCGTTGCTGTGATTGGTCAGATGGCGCGGTCACTATTGATTGGTCTACGCGTGCAGCGGACGGCAGCCCATGGGCGGACATTATGTAAATGTGTTGCCGTGACTTGGCTTCATGGCTGGAATAGGAGTTAATTCCTGAAGAAAGCGACTACGTTTAGTGATTGAGCGACTCTTTTTTTTTTTTGATAGACAATAACTTTATATATCGTGCACTGTCGGCTTCACAACTTTGCAGAAAGTTTATGTTCACATACTGCTACATGACACACTGCATGAAAGGTAATATTTGAAAAGGCATAATAGGGGCACTTTAAACATTTAAGGCAACCGGCTTCAGCAGATTTTTGAGTTTTTTCAACTTGTTGTTTTAAGTTTATACAACAAAAAGTTGAGAGAACTCAAAAATCTCCTAAAAAATAAGTTTAGAGAACTCAAAAATCTGCTGAAGCTGGTTGCCTTACATTTTTAAGTGTGCTCAACTTTTTTTTTTTTTTTCACAGAGCAGATACAAATGCCATCACAGTAACACTAAAATAATGCAATAAACATTCATTTAACAACGTAAGATGTAACATAAAACCCTGATGTACATGACTGAAAAAACTAAAAAGAAACCACATTTGATGTTTTCATTGAAATAACTGCCATAAAGTGAATTCTGAGAATGAATTCACTACTGAGTTTCTACTGTAAATTATAATATGACTTGCTCTTTTTAATTTACAAAAACTGTGAATTTAACAGTATTTTACTTGAAAAATTGCATGAAATGTTTCCCCATATATTTAGCAAGGAAACAGGTTTGTACTGTCTTTTACTGTTAAAATTATGTTCATTTTTAGTGAAGGTTTAGATCCTCCCTGGATCACAGTGATGGTGCAGTTAGCATTAAATTTCTTGAAATGTTAAAAACCATGTCTCTCATCTGCTGCACTTAATAATAAATGTTCTTAAATGATTTTCAAGCACTTCAGTTTCAGCCAAATATCCTCCATCCGAATCTAATTTTTAAGTGTTTTCTTTTTTTAGATATCTGAATTGCCTTCCAGTTACGTGAATATTAAATCAAGGATTATGCGCTCGCCTAAACACTCAAAGTTATGTTTTGTCATAACCTGATAAAAACTGAAATTAATTGCAAAGGTTAAAAGTCCACATTTAAGTCTACTTGTAAACACTTATAAACTCTCCAAATTAGATTCACTTTTGATTAGTCAGCCTAATTAATTAATGCTGATCAAACTGGCCAAATATGCATTATAGTATATGACATTTTCAGCATCCACTCAAGGTAATCAAACTTCAAATGGCTTACTTATAGTCATCTCAGCATATTAAGCTGGGAAAGAAATCATATTTTCTGAAAACATACACAGATTACCATTAAAAGGCTCATATTTTTGAGGCTCAGGTTGAAGAAAAGGTGCAAACGTCTTTTGTCAAAAGGGAGAAAGAAAGAGAAAGAGAACTGGAAAGCAAAAGAGCCTAAGACATGTCTAATTGGAAATGACTGGTTTGAGAGCATATCCACCCTCAGAGTGAAATCTGCTCCTCCGCCTCGGTCCCCTGGTCCCCTGCACACAGAGGATTAGCCCAGAGCTAATGCGGATCTAGTGAGTCACAGCTGCATGTTGTGTACGTACGCGTTTGAAGGGACAATCAAAATTACCATAGAACACCACCAATCCTCCTTCAGCCACAAACCCTGAAGCCTCTAGAATACCTTACATTAAGTCATATTGAGGCTTTGTCGGCTTCATCCTATTCACAAGTGTTTTTTGTTTCTTTTTCCTCCTCTCCTCTCCTACAACAATTGGCCCATTTTCATGAAATGTCAGAATGTATTCTCAATCATTTCATTTAAAAAAAAAAATTAAAAAAAGTTACTGAACTTCACATTTTCCAATTCTAAAACTACAACAAATCTGAAAAGTAAACAAAGTAATAAACTCGAACCCTTAAGCAATTAAATATTTCAATTTGGTCACAGCACCTTATGAAATTCAGGTATATATACTTGTAATTCTAATGCTTAAATACTTGTAATTTGGTGAGAAACTCAATTTATATTACAGAGTTGAAAAGCCAGTGTGCACACATGACTAATAATGACCAAAACTAGAAAAACAATCTAGCATATATATATATATAATTATTTAACTACATATTCAATTATATTATATTATTCTAAAAGCATTATTTTAAGACTGAAAATACCACGGTATAGCAGGGTTGAAACAGAAGTCAGATCAATCAGAATAATATTACATAATTATTAATATATATATATATATATATAGAGAGAGAGAGAGAGAGAGAGAGAATATTAAAAAAAAATTTGAAAAATAAATAAAAAATAATATTGATATATTAAAGAATATTTTTTCTCTGTTTAGACTATATAGCGTGTTTCAAATAAAAAAAACATACTATACAATTTTACTACTAACCCAATGGAATGTAATAGCGAATAATAGAAACAAATTAAATTTCAATTTGTTTGCATTACATGAAACAGTTAGATCTACCAAAAAAGTGACAGAGTTCAGTATGCTGTTAATTATAACAGTAGTAAGTCAAGGGGACACGTACAGCACAATTTCTTCAGCCAATTATTTTGCGTAATCTGAAGCACATCCTCATTACTAGCTCTTTCTGAAAGGTTCCCCAATGGAAATAGTACTTGCTCTGAGGAGACCCTTACAACTTCTCATCTGTGTCAAAAGAATCTCTTAGTGTAAAGAATTTTGTCACTTCACGGTTTAATTTCCACAACCGAATATGGCAGCATTCCCAGTCCTGACAAATGTAAGGATATTTTCTGTTGAAATACAGCGGCCTGTATTTAAGAGTAAAACCACGTTTCTCGAGTACTTTGATTTATATCTTCCTGCCAGGACGATTAGTTGGACCACAGCACCAGAATCCGCTTGCCATCACCTTGAGGTTCAAACAGCACAACTGCACATATTTTTGGCTTTGAAAAATAGTATAACAACTCTGTCTCCTTCAGGCAAATGCTCTGTGTGTTTGCCAGCTCTGAGTTGCCCAAACGCTACCTAGTAGCAATTTTCTGCCTGACAACAAATTTATTTTGTTCATGGTCAAAACTTTCAGTCAGTTTCCTTTTCAGAAAACATCACATGAACATAAAAGTACACACAAATCTCTCTGTATTAATTCAAATTATTATTGTATCAGAACAAACCTCCCTTACAGAGCAAGAAATGTTTTGTGGCCTAGCAGTCAGTGCATGTATGTCCAGCAAATTGAGTTGTGGTGCTCATGCGGGAGACTCTACTTTGCATAATTTCCTGTCATCTCTCCACTTTCTAAGCCAAAAAAAGGCAAAAGTGATGACTTAAGCATTCGGGTCAATCTATGAAACAGGTGCCTTTTCCAGCTGCAGAGGGAGATTTATGAAACACATATTTTGTATCATTTTAAACAGTAAATTGAAATATACCCATCTTAAGCTAAACAAACAGGCCTGTATTGTGTGTGTGTGTGTGTGTGTGTATATATATATATATATATATATATATATTTATATATATAACCATGACATAATTAATACATAATATATATCTATAATTAAAAACACATTATTAGTTAAAAGTTTGGGGTCAGTAAGATTTTGTTTTCCTAACAAAATTCAATCATTAAATTGATCAAAAGTGAGAGTAAAGAGATTTATAATGTTACAAAAATGTATATTTTTAATATAAATATTTAATATGCTGTCCTTTTGAACTTTCATTAAAGAATCCTAATAAAAGTATGAAGCAGCACAACTGTTTTCAGCATTGATAATAATAATAAATGTTTCTTGAAGCAAATCAGCATATTAGAATAATTTCTGAAGGATCACATGACACTGAATTGTTCCTGTCGTCACAGCAATAAATATAATTCATATTGTATATCTTGTTTTCATTAAAACTGACATATTTGCTAATACAGCTACAGAAAAGACATCTTTATGAAAAAGACAAAGAGGGGGGAAATATAAGAATGAATAAAATAATGTGTATCATGCAAAATAAAAGTTAACTAGCTATTCATTTTTTAAATCATTTCATTAGACGAATACGAGGGACACAAATGGCACCTGTTTTATAGAACGAACCATCTTTTTATGATATCTTCTACAAGAGCTTCTCACTGATGTTACATAACAATCACAATGTAGCAACAACAGCAAACAGCTCAACCCAACACCGACTCAAGAGTCATGGCTCTCCGAAATCTTCAATAACTGCAGATACGGGCCATAAAGTGCATTAATAAGTGCACAGTGTTGAGGCATTAATAAAATGTCCCAGTGATTCAGTTGCCTCAGCTGGAAGGCCTGACACCTAGAACTGCACTTCCGCACCACGGCGCAAAAAGAGAAGAGTCATTGCGCTAGACCTGAGAATGTCTTAATGAGGACAGTCTGACATTTGAAGACACCACCACCCTACGCCACAGCAGCCAACCTCTGCTCAAACGAGAATCACAGAGAGCCATGCCTGAAGAGAGAGAGAGCAGAAAGAGCAGGGTCAGCAAGTTTTGAGAAGATTAGGGGTAACTATACGCATACCCATGTGACCCAGTGTTCATTTGATTCAGAAAGCAGCCCACATCTCAACTTCTGCTAGCTCTGTCTCATCAGAATGTGCTGCTGAGTCTAGTAAATGCCACATATTGCACTGTATGGTGGAAAAAGAGTTAACAAAATGTAGACAGGTTGCTGATGTAAAATGGAATACTAAAGAAAAGAACACTTAGATATAATAAATTATTCAAATAATGATGAACAATACTATGGTATCATATAATGCACTGTATGTGTGTTTTATACATGCATGTATTTAAAATTGTACTGTATATCATGTTAAACATAAGCATATTTGTTCATAGTGATTTCAAATACTGATGAAACGGTCAACTAATTACATTATTTAGTTTATTATGTTTCATGCTGTATGGAAACCTTCCAACTGAAGTGATTATGAGATGACGTCTTACGTATAGGCCTAAATATAAATTCACCATTACATTGGTTAGACCTACAGATACCTGAATATCTGAATCATCCACCAAACTGTCATTTCCAATTAAACTGTTAGTTAGTCAGTTTTTTAAACTTAGCGTTAAGATGAGTTAATGGGAAAAAAATCCATAACTCATTAGCACTAGACTAATGCATGAATGAATTAGTAAGTGTACACTGGTTGTACACTAAGTGCATTATGGATATAGAAAAGTGAATCATACAGGGCACTGTTCACTAAAAAAGCAAATAGGGAGTGATATATGAGAACTCATAATAGCGCCATAGAAGTGCCTCCTACCATCCTAAATTGTTCACAAAACTGAACCGAATCTGTATTTCACCATTATGACAAAAGCCAAACGCTCTTTCACAAACTCCCTTTCCTTTCGTACTATGTCTTTGTCTTTCCGTCTTAAGTGTCTGTCTCTGCTTTTCTCTTACTCTAATGTGTCACACTTGTCCTCTCTCTAATCTTCGTCTGTCTCGGAAGCGCCCGCGGGGATGTGCTATAACCATTAAAAGTCTCTGAAGAGCTGCTTCACTCTCTCCAAGTGTTTGTGAGGGGCGTCCACATATGCGTGTTTTCAGAGGTTAGCGGTAAATCCTGAGTGTCTGCGAGCTTAATCAAATCGAACTCTTCTCTCCGTCCTTCTGTCTCTATCTTTGAGTGTTCACTGACATGGTTATCAGTCGTGATGGTTTAGTCCTTCAGGAGCTCTCGCGCTCTCTAGCTGATAGCCTCACCAGCAAGAACTAGTTGAAATATCGGCCTGTGATTGAGATCTTGAAGAAATATTCTGGGTTATTTGCCACTGAGTTGAATGGGAGTGCTAACAGATAGCAAGTATATTAAAATTCTGTTATCAGGCTGTTCAAACAAACAGCAATTTTTTGAAAGTCTTAAATCATTATTAATATAATATGTGACCCTGGAGCACAAAAGCAGTCTTAAGTCGCTGGGGTATATTTGTAGCAATAGCCAAAAATACACTGTATGGGTCAAAATTATTGATTTTTCTTGTATGCCAAAAATCATTAGGATATTAAGCAAAGATCATGTTCTGTGAAGATATTTTGTAAATTTCTTACTAACATGCATTAGTAATATGCATGGCTAAGAACTTCATTTGGACAACTTTAAAGACGATTTTCTCAATATTTTGATTTTTTTTGCACCCTCAGATTCCAGATTTTCAAATAGTTGTATCTCGGCCAAATATTGTCCGATCCTAACAAACCATACATCAATGGAAAGCTTATTTATTCAGCTTTCAGATGATGTTTAAATCTCAATTTTGAAAAATTGACACTTAAGACTGGTTTTGTGGTCCAGGGTCACATATAATACAAATAATAACAAATTACACAACTACTATAAGTATATCCAACTTTACACTCACATTAAACAGTATGTACTATATGCTTGTAAACTAGGTTACTACTACTACTATATTACTATACACTGTATGTAAACTAAACTAAATAAGTATTCTAAATTAGTAATTAAAAGTTGTTAGATATTAGATACTTTTCAAGATATTAAAAGTGATATATCATCTGTAAATGTGATTATAAGGAGTGAAGATATTAAGATATTATAAATATCAACTTTGTTCTTCAACTTTGTATTTTCTGTAGAGTTGCTTTGAAATAACGTGTATTGTGAAAAGTGCTATCCAAATCGATTTCATTATTTTACTATATAGCAAATCTGAGCTGTGTGTTTGTTTCAGTTGTCGCAAAATGAAACTATATTATCGCCCCAGCTCTTTATATCCAACTTCATCTACATACAGTATACTTGCATAGGGCAATATATACCATATAGCTAATCTCAACTGCATCATTGCTCGTATCGTTGCAAACTCTAATAATATTATCGTCCGGCCCCAATGTGCTAAATGTGACAATAAGGCATGAGAAAAAAAAGATATTATAAAACATCATGATTTTCTGTAAAGTTGCTTTGAATGTGTATTGTGAAAAGTGCTAGGTCTACATGAATAAATTTGAACATTTTAGTAAATTATATTTTCAAAACATTGTGATAAAGATATAAAGTGCTTTCAGCTTTCCTGCTATGCTTCCTTCACTTATGCTTTACTGTAAACGCCTCGCCTGTTCACTGAGGGACGAGTCCAAATTATTGTTTGAGGTAAACGACAGCATGGCACAGATGGCGCCCACAGACATTAAGTTGAAAATAACCTACAATATTCCTTTAAGTATGTTGTGAACCACAGGCTCGTCTCCATTAATTAAGCGTGGTGTATTCTCACGCACTGACCGACCCTTCTCTTGGCATGACCCTTCGAACTCCGAAAGCATGAGAAGAAGAAAGCCTTAGCTCAAGACCGATGCTCCTTCTAGTATTCAGCTTCTAATCAATTGTAGTGCATTTGTCGGCCAAACAAAGAGCAGGCCGCAGTTTTGATATTCAACAGACTCGGTTGCTGAGGAGTACCAATACTTGCAGGTTTTCTCCCACCCTTCCCCCTGTTCTCATGTGTGTGAGTGTGCGCTCGGAGCATGCAGAAGACCCTGTGTTCCCACTGGCTGTGAGCGCAAGCACTGAGGACCTGGGGTCAGAGGTCACAGAGTCCTATGGTGTGACATCATGAAAGAGCTCAAAGGTCACAAGGTCGTGTGAGGGGAGGAGGAGACACAACAATGACAAAGTGACATGGGACGGGCACCGAATTCCATCACATGACGGCAACCATCCAAGTGAAATGATCCGAGGAGATGGATCTGGGTTGATACGATTAACCTTCATGATTCTTTGCTTGAGCTTAATTGAGTAAATTTGATCTTGCGGAAAATGTTTTGCACCCAGAGCAAAAATATAAGAGAATAATAAATAAAAATAGAAACATATCAGGCAACTGTTAAGCATAGAGCTATTAAACAAATGTGGTAGAATAGATAAAAGAATGACTTAAGAGAATGATAGATGATCCAAAAGATAGGGCCTGTCCAAATACCCACATTTGCATTCTTGGACACTTCAAAGCAAGTGCATGCAACAAGTGTGCAAGACAGTCCCAGGTCTCAAAAATGCCAAAGCACAATGCCCTTATGGTGCACTAAATCCACAAATACCTCTCCAAAGCAGTATTCGGGGCTAAGCGTAACCCAAATCGTCAGACGTTTTGCCAAGATCTTGTTGAAAACTTTCCAGTGAAAATAAAATGTTAATAATAAATAGATATTACATATAATTTGGTAGCAAAACAAGGTGTTGCACATTGGTGCAAAGATGAGTATGTGTATTTTTTACTACATTTGCAACTGCTTTTTATCACTTAATTAGAAGCAACACAATTAGCTACTAAATTTTGTGTTCTGTTGTAGAGACTACTGAACAGACATTTAGAAGTTTATTTGGGACATTTTTATGGGACACGTGTCGCATTGGGTAACAAAAAGTTCTACACACACTCGTGGTCTTCACACACTTGGGCCAAATACAGGAAATACATCATGTATGTAGACAAGTGGTCAAGTGCAAAAACAGAAAGTGTGAGTATTTGGACAAGCCCATAGAAAGACAGACAGAACGACAGACAGAAAGATAGAATGATAGAGAGATAGAATGTTAGAACAATAGAATATTAGAACGATGGATAGACAGACAGACAGATAGACAGATAGATCCATTTCTGATAGATAAGATCAATCTGTCCTATACTTTTTAGACTTGATTTGATTTGATAATTTAGCTGAAGTGAGAATAACATTAGGGCACTTACTTGAACGATTACTCTCTCGAACAGATTCATTCCAGGGTGCTTCAGGCTCTTTATTTATTAATTTTTTTAGATGTGTATGAAGAGCAATACTGCAAATGAACAATGGCATATGAATCATATAAACACAAAACCACTTCAGCTGAGAACAGAAACTCATCGACTCACTCGTGCGGAC
This sequence comes from Tor tambroides, assembly GCA_021397915.2. Taxonomy (NCBI): domain Eukaryota; kingdom Metazoa; phylum Chordata; class Actinopteri; order Cypriniformes; family Cyprinidae; genus Tor; species Tor tambroides. The sequence goes on from JAFVLL020009279.1 coordinate 44,910, forward strand.
TGAGACATTAATGGATGTCACTTGACTTTGGTGAATTTTTTAGTCTGATTTAAAAAAAATACAAAAAACAAAAAAAAGTCTCTGGTTCTGAGAACTGGAGATAACAGCCTGCGATTTATGACTAATTGCTGGTAATTAAAAAACCTTAAATTTTCCCACTTCCAGTGAGGGAGTGAAATGACTGTAGTGGAATCCGTAGTAAAGCAGAAATTATATTCCATTACTGAAATACTGAAATCTCTTTCTGCCTAATGAGATGCAATAATGGATTGATTTTCTCAAAGGTCAAATTTGAAACAGATTTTGCCGAATCTGCATGGATTCATAAATGTTTCTGAGTTCTGTAGGACTAAGAACTATAGGGAAAATGTTCTGTTCTATATTTAATGATAGAAAAAACGAATACTGTTATTCACAAAGATGAATCAGAATACCTGCACCCTTTTCATGTCGAATATGCTTTTATCTGCACAAACATGTCAAAAAGTGCAACATTTATTGCAAAATGTTAAAACAGTAATGGATTAAAAAATAAATGACATGAAAAATGGCAAGGACACTTCTGTTGAAAGTGCAAATTAATGAATGTTATTGTTATGACTGTTTTGCTACTTACAAGCAATTAAATGAATGGATCAACCAAAAATAAACATTTTGTCATCAGTTACTCACCCTCATGTTGTTTCGAAACTCAAAAGGAGATGTAAGGAAGAATTTCCAGGACTGTAATTTTTACAGGTAAGCTACAAAACAAGTAGAATGAATGCATTTAATTGACTGCAATCATTACTCACTACAGATCTTGTATTCAGTGGAAAAACTGTGCTTTTAATTGTGATGAGCGATTAGACAGTTTCAGACTGATCCTTATGCAAAGTAAACGCATGACTTCAGAAGTCTTGATTATATCGCATTCTCTGATATTTTTCAAATCATCTTCTTTTGTGTTTCACAGAATAAAAATAAAATATACCAATAATAATGATGCCGATTTAGAACAACATGAGAATGAGTAAATGACAGAAATATTCATTTTCAGGTAAACCATTCCTTCAGTTGCACATTATAAATCATTTAAAGACACTATACAAAATGTCAAGTGAGACGTCATTTTCCCTAATCGAGAATGCTGTTGCCCAGTGTTGAGTCTGGGCTGACTGTCAGACTGTCTTTGTCTCTTTAAATAAACGGTAAGAAATGAGAGAGAGTGAGACACTCATCCTCTCCATCTGTGTGGCGTCTAGCGCCTACATATGACACATGCCATCATTCTATCTGTGACTCATCAGCCTCACAGGAAAAGCACTTTAACATCCACCATGCTTTCACTCCACTGACACTGTGTCAAACTGCTACATACCCTATTTTTGCTTTTTTTTTCTCTTTAATTCCAACCAACAAAAAGAGAGGGCATTACCAGCAGGAAAAAAAGTGTGTGTGCATTCAAGTGTAAACACAACTGGATCATTCCTGTTCGTCCTGAATTTGGTAAATTCAACAATGAATATGCTTTTGTTTGACACTTAAATGTGGTATAAAAGCATAGGTAAAGGTCAACCAGACTCTGGTTAAATTCAAGCACTTAAATGCATTATTATATAGTGATTTTTTTTACACAATGACAAGAAAATGAACTGGTTGGTAATAAAGAGATACATTTAGCATTGTTTAATGAGCAAATGAGAGAAATGTGACCCTGGAGCACAAAACCAGTCTTAAGTCGCTGGGGTATATTTGTAGCAATAGCCAAAAATACATTGTATGGGTTAAAATTAAATTTCTTTGTGAAAATTTGTAAATTTCTTACCGTAAATATATCAAAATTTCATTTTTGATTAGTAATATGCATTGCTAAGAACTTCATTTGGACAACTTTAAAGGCGATTTTCTCAATATTTTGATTTTTTTTTTTTTGCACCCTCAGATTCCAGATTTTCAAATAGTTGTATCTCGGCCAAATATTGTCCGATCCTAACAAACCATACATCAATGGAAAGCTTATTTATTCAGCTTTCAGATGATGTATAAATCTCAATTTCGAAAAATTGACACTTAAGACTGGTCCAGGGTCACAAATATTACATGAGCATGTCATATAACAGTGTAAAAGTTTGGTGTCAGGAATTTTTTTTTTTTTAAGTATTTAAAACTTCTATTCAGCAAGGAAACATTAAATTAATCAAAAGTTACAGTAAATACATTTATAACCTGATTTGAATAAATGCAGATCTTTTGAATTCTAATAAAAAAACAAAAACAAAAAAACTCTAGCTTCTCTAATCTTTTTGTATTCTATTTGTTTTCTTTGTATTTATTATACAATTAACAAAAGCAAAAAAGGCCTCTAACACTAGCTTGCTCTATTCTTTTTCTATTATTTTATTTAGTATATAAAGTATATAATTTAAAAAAAAACCTTGCTATGTGTACTGCGTTAAGTGAACATTGACTTGTTATAGCACTTGCATATCATTGCTCTTTTGTTGATTTTGATTGCTTCCATTGTCTTCATTTGTAAATCGCTTTGGATAAAAGCATCTGCTAAATGACTAAATGTAAAATGAAATTAACAAAATAAATAAAACCTCTACCATCCCAAAGAGCGCTAAAAAACAGTGATTTTTCGCACTCCCGAGATTCTAAAGATACATCAATACTGCAGCCTGCCAAAAAGCCTGCTGGCCTTTCATTCAGCACACACAGATCGGGATTGACCTTTTGCTTGGACAGTTTTGAACCGACGTGCTGCTTTTACAGCAAAACCTGTGTGTGCGCTCACAAAGTTTCTCAAGATGAAACTACAAAATGCATCTCTAGAAGAACAGGTTGGATGTGGATGGTGATGACTACAATACAAGGGTGTAATTTCACACAGAAGTGTGTGTGTACTTATATATGCGTCTCAGTCACTGAAGCAGTGGGTGTGTGTGTGATATCTCTAAATATGCATCCAGACAGCACATATGCGTCATCTTCTGTGCCAAATGACCATCCCTGTCTCTTGCAGGTTGTGACGCTCATTTAAATCCTCCGGTTTTACTGAGTAATACCAGTTTTAAGGATAAAATTACACTGAATCTGAAAAAGTCACAGTCACCATGAAATCAAAATGGATTATGGAGTTTATTCATGGACATTTCTGATCTGTTTTGTCTTTGTAATTGCTCATCACAATATAACAACATCCTCTGCCTCTAAAAAGTCTTTCCTTCTCATCAGTCTTCTTATTTTTCAAACACTTTCCTCCAGTCACCTGTCATTTAGAGTTCACTTTAGAGACTAATTATTTTCCAACGGATAAAAATCACAAAGTCATACTTTTTTCCCCCCATTAAATATTCTGGTTCAATTGTAAAGAAATCAGATTGGAGAAGTGTAGTAGATTTGTTTATGCCAGTGGTTCTCAACCTCTTTGACTCAAAAGCTCACATATGTGACCCTGGAGCACAAAACCAGTCTTAAGTCGCTGGGGTATATTTGTAGCAATAGCCAAAAATAGATTGCATGAGTCAAAATTATCCATTTTTCTTTTATGCCAAAAATCATTAGGATATTAAGTAAAAATCATGTTCCATGAAGTTATTTAGTAAATTTCTTACAGTAAATATATCAAAACTTAATTTTTGATTAATAATATGCATTGCTAAGAACTTCATTTGGACAACTTTAAAGGTGATTTTCTCAATATTTTGATTTTTTTGCACCCTCAGATTCCAGATTTTCAAATAGTTGTATCTCAGCCAAATATTGTCCGATCCTAACAAACCATATTTATTTATTCAGCTTTCATATGATCTATAAATCTCAATTTCGAAAAATTGACACTTAAGACTGGTTTTGTGGTCCAGGGTCACATATACAGTAGATATTTTATGACAAAGCTTCCTTGTTTTCAAACCTTTTTACTAACAGAAACTGGGAGCATCTATATGTAATAATAAATTTACTAACCATGATTAATTTTGTGATTCCAGAAATGTCAAAAACTGTCAATAAAAACAAGTACTGAGGAAATAAATAAATAAAAGACATTAATTGATGGATAATGCATTTAATAGTAAATACTGTTTAATAAATACACTTTAAAAAACAATAATATAAAATAATATTTTATTAAAATAATATATTATATTGCAAAAATATGTGTAATATTATATATATTATTTTATAATATATTAAATATAATATACATAACATTTATAATATTTTATTATATAGGTATGTTATAAATTATATAAAATATACAATATATCAATTTAATACAATATAAGCAATTAAATAATAATATAATATAATATAATATAATATAATATAATATAATATAATATAATATAACTATATTCTGCTTCACAGTATCAGCTCTATCTTGGAAGTTTCTTGTCCTAAAATGATTAGGAATGAAAATAGCAACAAGTGAGTCAATACTGTCAGTAAAGGTTGCAGACTTTGGCCCAATCTGAGCACAGAGAGACATTTTACTCACTGTTCCCTTCTGAAGCTCTACAGGACACATGTGTTTGATTCCTGAGATCTCTTTCTCCAGAGATAAATCTGAGAAGCAGGAGAATTCTCATTTTCTGCTTTCAAGGAGAAACAACTGAGACATCAGAGATCACATTTGTGATTCATCTTTCCAACTGGATTGTCAACCGAATGTGTTTCTCCAAGTGCACCGCCATGCATTTAAATGATTCAGTTGCCCTTGTGCGTCAGTGCTGGTGCGGATAAAGCTCTCATCCTCTCATACAGATGGGCGCCAGCTCTCCGTTTTAACCTTTCTGTGTGTGTGTCTGTATCAGAGACAGAGCAAAAGAGAGCTGGAGAAAGCTTCCAGCCTCATTTCACAGCCCACGCAAATAGACACGCTAACCTTTCCTTTCAAACGCGACCCTCTTCACTTCAACCTGTCCGATTCCTATGCACACGTCCCGTGAATGGAGAGATCCTGCACACTACTTGTTGATCTAGAAAGATGACAGGAGAGGAAATGATTGCATGTCGATGGCGGTGCCTGCGGGGACTTATATAGAGATGTAATATTCCTTTTATAATTAGCATGCAGAGGACATGTAGATTTCAGCAGATGCTGGTTAGTACTGACCTATTTTATGTGGAATTGGGGCAGACACACACACACACACACACACAACTGGCTATACTTGGTCACAGGTGCCATGCGGCCTGTTCTGAGCTCAGCAATGTAATGTGCTGAACACTGCTTATGCTCATGATGGATGAATCCAGCATAAAACATACACAAACAAAACAGACTGATTAGATAACATGAACACAGTCATATATACGTCACATAATGTGCTATTGTGGAGGCCGTGATTCTGTCCTGTAGGCAAAATGTGACGTGACCTTGTACATTCTAGTATATTACAAATTGCTTTCAATAACACTGATTAACTCTGATTGTTTCTGGCAATTTTGGATTATTAAATTGTTAATTTCAGAGGATTTTTCTGTATCATACTGATTTACTATTATTGGCAATTTCAGATTGTTTGATTATTTATTTATTATTTATTCAGAATATTTTTTATACACAGTGATTAACTGACAATTTTTGACAATTTCAGGATTGTTTGTTAATTTCAGACCATTTTTTATACTGCAGTGATTAAATTTTACTATTACGGTCATTTTAAGATTATTTGATTATTTATTAACTTGAGACTTTTTTATATTGCAGTGATTAACTGACTATTATTGGCATTATTATTAGACAATTTTGGATTCCTATATTATTTATTAACTTCAGATGATTTTTGCCATATTGCAGGGATGAACTGACTACTATTGGCAATATAAAATCAATAGTTTTTTATTTCAATATTGCAGTTATTTACTTTGATAAATACTGTCGATTTAAGATAATTTGACTGATTATTAATTTCAAAGCATTTTTTCAATATTTCACTGATTAATTGACGATTATTGGCAATTTTTAGATTAATTATTAATTTCAGGGCAATTTTGGATTATTTGATTATTTATTATTTTTGATGTACAGGCAATCTTTGATTAACTTGGAATATTATTGGCAACTACAAGATATTCAAGTACTTTTTCATTTTTGACAATCTTTGTATTATTTTTATATTATTATTATTATATTATTCTTGTATTCTAATCTTTGAGCACTTATTAATCTTAGCTAAAGTTACATTTACTAACACATTTAAAAAAAAATCTGTTAATGCATCATGGATTAACATGAAGAAATGACGAGTATTTTCATAGCTAATATTAATAAATGCTGTATATATTGCTGATGGTTAATTCATGTTAGCTAATGCATTAACTAATGCTAACAAATTGGACTGAAATCACTTGAAATCACGTTGCCTTTGTCCTGATCATCAAGTACTCAGCGTGCAATGTCTGAAATGATGCTATAAGGCAAGTGGTGATTCTGTTGGTATCGCACATGTTTGCCGTGAGCGCTGGGAATACAGTGCCACAGAGCAGGCAAGCTGGTGACTAGAGCACGGCAGATGGAGCAGACACACAGAACGAGAGAGGGACGAGGTGTGAGGCTATGCTAATTTCTGAACAGCAGACATGCCAGTGGCAGGGTGGAGCTAAAACTAACACCAGGCAAATTGGACAACGCCACCATTTTGGCTCTGAGCCAGGTAATGCAGCATGGGTGCCGTGAAACAGAGGGACCAATGACTGTTTTTTGCCTTGTTTTCCAGCAAAAAAATCAAAACATCAATAAAACAAGATACCTTAAATAATATGCATGAAAAATCAATTAATTATGTTTGCACGAGGAAACATTGCATTGCAGACAAATGCATGCATTTATAAATAAATGAATGCACAGATGAATAAATGAATGAGTTAGCAGACAGTCTATGGGGGTCCATGAGGAGTTCATGCCTTCATTCTCATCTCTGGTGTGTGTTCAGGGGGAAAATGGCTGAGGGAGGGTTTGATGTCTCAGACTGTGCGTGAGCAGCATGATTACCTGTAGCTGACTGCTGTGTGTGCACATGTGTGTGCAGAAGACTCCTGCAGATAGCTCAGCCCACTGGATTCTGAATACAACATTCAACATATATACACATATGCATATACACACACAAGTTTCTGGAAAAAGAAGACTCTTATGCTCACCAAGGCTGCCTTTATTTGATCAAAAATACAGTTAAAACAGCAATATTGTGAAATATTATTACAATTTAAAATCACTGTTTTCTATTGTAATTATTTCTGTGATTTCAAAGCTGAATTTTCAACATCATTGCTCCAGTCTTCAGTGTCACTTGAACCTTCAGAAATCATTCTAATATGTTGATTTGGAGGTGATTTACAGTCAAATTTTTCTATATTGCAGTGATTCACTGACTATTATTGCCAATTTTGGATTGCTTGATTATCAATTTCAGACCATTTTTTCTATATTGCAGTGATTAAATTTTCTACATTACATGGATTAACTGACTATTTTTGGCAATTTTAGATTGTTTGATTATTTATTCATTTCAGACCATTTTTCTGTATTGCAGTGATTAATTTAGACTATTATTGGGAATTTTGGATTTTTGATTATTAATTTTGATCTTAAGGCTATTTTTCTGCAACACAACTGGAAATATTATTGGAAGTTATGTGTTATTCAAATACTTATTCATTTTTGTACTGTTACTTATTAATACCGATTACAGATTAATGCTGATTAAAATGATTAATGTTAATTTTACGCATCTTTACTGAATAATTCTTAGTAATAATAATAAAAAAAAAACATTACTTACTGATGCCAAACATTTGAACAGTACTGAATAAAGTATCATAAAGAAATCTGTGGTTTTCATAGATAAAAGCATCATACACATAAAACCAACTACTCATTTTTGTCTGGGGCAGCAAATGTGCCTAGAACGTCATTGTAGCCCCTTTAAAAAAAATATCTGCATGATGCCCTGTGTGTGTGTGTTAAGCCTGTGGAGGTGAATCCAGAAGGTGTCTGGATCCGCACTGCATCCAACCTGCTCCCGCTGCTTTCTCTCTTCCCCATTCACTCGTTTCCACACTCATTTACAGCTCTTCCTGCTTCTCGCCCCCCTGCGTTTCTCCCTCTGACCTCTGCCGTTCTACATGCAGGTGTCTGGTTGGCAGAGAGCGTCTCTGATGGGGCACTAGCATGCAGGGGTTGCCTCTGTCATTGCTTTGATTAAATTCAGTCTACTTGCTCCACCTGTTCGCCCACCTGTCAGCTTCTCTTATGACTGTGCCATCTCATGCATTACTGTCACCACACCTCTAAAAGAGCCCTAATGCAGAGCGACAGCACGAGCCTCACCTTGAGAGAGTGGCTCCCGGGTTCTCTTTAAAAGAAAGGCAGGTAACACTTCCTCTAAAGAATATATGTATAATGCATCATAAAGTTAAGAGTTAAAAAAAATAGCTTTTTATTAAGCAAATAAGACCTGAACATGAGTTATCAGATTATATGTAGCAGAGGCTCATGATTCCTGGCTGAAGTGTATTGACAAACCGTGCACTCAAAAATTGAAGCAGGGTATATGCGAGCTTGCAGTCGAATGTAAGCATGGGCTGGAGTTTAAGCAGATGAAATGATGAGAGAAGCCTGGCATACGTCACCAGAGAGAAGTCTGTGCTAAATATAAAGAGGCGAGAGGGAAAAACTTTGACAAATTCTGTGCCACAGTTTTCCAGTTCTTCTTGTAGATGTAAATTCAATTTTTTAGTTGCACACCCTCAGAAACCAACTATGGTAATATATCAATATAATCAAAGTCCATCCATGTACATATTACATCATTTGTCTTCAGATATTTTTTTATAATTGATAACTGGTTTTATATTATAAGCATATTTATTTTTTCAGCTTATTCATTCATTCATTCATTACTTCAGACATTATTTTAATGCAACATTTTGTTGTTATATTGTATATTTTCTGTCATAACTTGTTTTTTTTGTTGTAGTTTTTTTTTGTATAAGGCTTTGGCCATTATTTGTTGCAACATTTTAAATAAAAATGAGGAAGACAATTTTTAAAATTGCTGTCCAAAAGAGATGCAACTATTTTCGCTGACGGAGCAAAAATAGACAAAGTAACGGAAAACGGCACAGCTAGTTTGATATTGTTTAAATAACTGCAGCTACAATTATTTATGAAAAATATAATTTGAAGCACTTTGAAAAGCTTTATGGTACATTATACGCTACAGTTTAAAAGTTTGGAGTCCACAAGATTGTTATTTTTCTGAAAACATAATACTTTTATCCCACAACGTTGCAATAAATTGACCAAAAATGACAGTACACAGTATTACAGACATTCATAATATTACAAAAAAAAAAAAAAAAAATCTATTAAAAAAATGCTGTTCTTTTGAATTTTCTATTCATCAAAGAATCCTAAAATATATATATATATATATATATAAAAAAAAATCACAGTTTCCACACAAATATTAAGCAGCACAACCGTTTTCAACACTGCTAATAACAAGAAATGTTTCTTGAGCAGCAAATCAGCATATTAGAATGATTTCTGAAAGATCATGTGACACTGAAGACTGGACTAATGATGCTAGAAATTCAGCTTTCAGCACAGGAATAAATTACATTTTAAAATATATTCAAATAGAAAACAGTCACTTTAAAGGGGTCATCGGATGCCCATTTTGCACAAGTTGATATGATTCTTTAGGCTTTTAATTAAAAGCCTATAACATACTTTGGTTGAAATTTCACAATGGTAGTGTAAAAACACACCTTTTTTACCCTGTCAAAATCAGCTCTGTTTTCAGCAAGCCATTTTTTTGGTTCATGTTGCTTTAAATGCTAATAGCTCTGCTCACCCCGCCCCTCTCTTCCGTGGGGTAATGAGCAGTACTGTTTAATTTAGCTGCGAAACTGGCTAACTAGCACGTTATTAGGAAAGGCGATTTGCAAAGATTCATAAAAAACCCTTATACTCACTTCTTCAGATGAAGCTGGATAACGAATGACGCATATAGGCAGATCAGGATCGGCGCATTCCCTTCAAAACGAAACTAACGTTAATCCTCTGCGTCTTCAGCGGCTCAGATGTCGGGAGTTAATGACAACTGCAATATTCATTATTACATCTAACAACAAAACACCTCAATCGCTTAATCGGAGACATTCCTGTCTTCCCCGGCACCAGCTCTCAGCTCATTCAGGGCGGGTCTAAGGTAAGACGGTCTTGTCAATCAACTATCGTGGGAGGGGCCTGTACAGAACTACGTCATTCTGACAGAAACCTCAGAACAGCATGATTTGAGAAAGGGGATTTTAAAACAGGGATTTAAAAAAAACACTGGGTGGATTTTTATCATTATAGGATGGATGTGTACACACACTTCCAACACACATTTATGTTCGAAACAACTTTAAAAGTGAATTTTGCATCCGATGACCCCTTTAAATTGTAATAATATTTCACATTACTGTTTTTATTGTATGTCTGCTCAAGTAAATGCAGATTTTGAACAGCGCTGTATGTACAGTCTTCAGAACAAGTGCAATCATTGTGTTTAAAATACATCACAAGTCTACAGCAATTGATCTTGCACGTTTTACTGTACAAACGGCGACTTCACAGCAGGTAATTAAATATTGTGCGGTCACTGAACGTGGGCCTTCTGTTTGCGTGAAGAAAAGCTTAAGAGAATGAGCGCCGCACAGCACTGATCTTCTGAGGACCTTCTCTTATCTTTATTCACAGAAAACATGCCTTCACTTCTCAAACAGTGGGGGAAAGACAATTTGGCATGTAAAACATAGAAAGACTCTAGACGCTCCTTGCTGCCGAGTGTAATCCCTCAGGCCGAGGACATCCCACTGTTCAGAGCTCAAGAGGGGAAATACAGACGCAGCTATACACAAACACAGCCATGCGCTCAAATTCAGTCATGCATACATCAGGGTTTTTGTGTCATCTATAGCGTTCTTTACCTCACACACCCTCATATTTAAAGCTTGCTTGGATGCTGATTCATCCACCCTCAGTCTAGCATGATGGGGAATCATATTTTACATATACCAAAAAGTAATTGCACAGTCTGCATTCACACCTGGCATCAGCGACAACCTCTTACTAATTTACTATTCTCAAAGCGGCCTTTCACTCTCCTCCATAGGATTGAAATGTCAAATAAACGCTTGATCGAGAAAAAGTGTCATCTCTCACGAGAGACAGCTGTTTTTAGTGGAATTCGCATATGGACCATCCAACCCGTTTTGAAAAGAAATATTCCTTCATATTCATAATTGATATGTCTGAAAGTCGAGCCCGGCAGCCATAACATTCCTTAATGGATGTTTTCCATTATTCTTTGACAGACGGAATCCTCCTTAACACGTTTAACAGATTAAATAAGCAAAAACTACAAGAAGTGAATGCTTGTGGAGGGTTTTAGGTGAAATATCGACCACATGCTGGATGGAAACTGTCAGAGTGATGTGGTTAAACTGTGACAGATCAGTTCAGATGGAAAGAAAATGCTCTTATATCTGCTATACGACCGGCTCTTATATTATAATTGCTGCTTGCACAATGGTTTTGTTTAACAAAGTGCTACGTGTGTAACAGCAGCAGGTTTGTAATGAGACACATCATAATTATATATTGCAATTATATATATCATTGCAACTGTGTAAAGCATCGAATGCCTGCAATTAGATACATTTCAGACAAAGATGATGAAAGACTATGAAAACGTGTGCAGTTGTACGAGAATAAATGGAAATGATGGCAGCATTTTTTAATGTCTAGCACTGGCATTTTGGCTACAACACATAACGTTCAGCATGACATAGCATTAAAGTCAATATATCATCAATCATTTAAATAATAATAATAATAATAATAATAATAATAATAATATTTTTTATTTATATAGCGCCTTTCCAACACCCAAGGTCACTTTACAGGCTTAAGGAACAGAAACAAATAAACATCAATACCAGAAGACAGAACATACCAAGAGCTAAGAGTAATAGACAGAGACCACTGACAAGGTTAGATTAGAGATACATAAAGAGTGATAAACGTCCATAACAGGGTACAATTCACAGACTATGAACTGAGGAATAATACAAAGAAAAAATGTGTTTTAAAGAGGTTTTTAAAGGAGAGAAGGGAGGATTCCTGACGGATGTTATGGGGAAGAGCATTCCACGATTTGGGAGCACCAACACTGAAAGCCCTAGCTCCCATAGTCACCAGACGAAACTTAGGGGTGACTAGCAATCCCTCACTAGAAGATCTTAAGGAGCGGGCAGGTACATAAGGCAGAAGTAAATCAGAAGCCAATGAAGGTGATAGAGGATAGGGGTAATGTGATCGTTCTTTCTTGTGTGGGTAATCAAGCGAGCTGCAGAGTTTTGAACATATTGTAGTCGTTTGATATTATTAACTGACAGGCCATAAAGAAGTGAATTACAGTAATCTAATTGAGACGTAACAAAGGCATGTGTAACAGTTTCAACATCCTGCTGACTGAGAGAGGATCGAATACGAGCAATATTACGTAGGTGGAAAAAAGCAGTCTTTACCACTTTACCAATGTGATCGTTGAATGAAAGAGTGGAATCAATGAGAACACCAAGATTGCGAACTTTGGTGGAGGACATAATCAGATCACCATCCAGATCCATCAGTTGACCAGAAAGCTTAGATACAACAGCTTTAGAGCCAATCAGAATTACCTCAGTTTTATCAGAGTTAAATTTAAGGTAATTTGCCTCTAACCAAAGCTTGAGTTCCTTGATGCAATTTGTTAATGTAGGCGGAGGGAATACTGAAGTGGAAGGTGTGCTAAAATAAATCTGAATATCATCTGCGTAGCAGCGGAAGTTAAACCCATAGTGCTTGATTATTTGTCCAACTGGTAGCATATAAATGGTGAAGAGGAGAGGGCCCAGAACAGAACCCTGAGGTACACCAGAACTGATAGATTTGGTAGATGATCTGTGATTCTGGTATATAACAAATTTTAATTGCATGTTGACTTTAAATTCCCTGGCTGGCTATACTATGTTATCGCACACACAGAACTAAAAGGAAGATGAGTGTGTGTTTTATTCATAATTATTGTTTTGTGTCGCATCACTTTGATTTCACCAAGTGTATCTGTGATAAAAAACACATTGACCATTGAAGTGGATGTTTATTAAAGAAGGGGAAAAAAGTGGGTCTAGAAGATATTCTGGTCGAAGACTAATAAATATTTGAAATCATGGTGAAGTAAAACAGACTGTTAATGCTTTGAGCTACTCAATACAGGCACAACAGCACCTACACATCATTAAGTTGTCACAAATTTTTTCATCCACAGCTAATATTAAAAAAAAAAAAAAAAGGCAAAGTTTATGGTGCTTACTTGGATGGGCTACAGGGTTATTATCATTAATGAAAACTAGAATTAAATAAATAAAAACTAAATAATTATACATATACATACTATATAATTTTATATATGTATATGTATAAATAAAATGAAAATATGAGTAAAATTACTAAATGAAAAAATGAATTAAAATGAAAACTGAAAATCTAATATATAATAAATTAAAGATAAATAAAAATTAAATATATACTATTTAATAAATATTACAATAGAGTATAATTAATACTAAAATAACACTCATGGCCTGTAAGAAAACTGATAAGCACACTTGAACTACAATACTCACCATGCTCACAAATACTACAACAATACTTGCACACCTTAAATATACCACTATTTCGATAAGTATGGGAAATAAAGTTTTCAAGTTTATTTGTTAGGAATTAATTAGAAAAGGGTTTAACATATGTTGCAATATCTTATAGAAGGAAAATTAAGTCTTGAATTTGAATCATGCAAAGAAACGTTATACTGACCGAAGTCGATAAAAATGTCCTGTACCCAATTTATTGCAAAACATAAAAAGAATCTCAATTTATTTTCTTATTGTAACAGTCCCATGATAGAATTATTTTCTTTTTACTATTGTTACATTCCCTCCAATCCCTGCCCCTACAAGACAGATAAATAAGCTAAGAGAAAGACTACAAGAAGAGACACAACTGCTGCAGCTTTGCTCCTTGTATCCTCACATAACCAACAATGCGAACAGAAGACAGATGTGTAAGGAGCCTTTGATTTATACGTATTATGCGTGTAGCTCGATTGGTGGTCATATCGTTTTCCACTGTGCTGCATGTTTAGATGTTGATCTCATTCTTTTGATGCGCTGCCAGACAGTACGCTTTCATCTGAATGTTTATCCTGGAATTGCCTTTGTATGCAGTTCAAATGAGGTGGAATTAGAAATGCATATCGCATTGCCAGCAAAATATGTTTCTTTAGAATATTCCCTTTCAGTGAGTCATAACGCAAGTATTCGCATCTTCCCCTTAAAACAAGAGCGAAGAAGGAGAGTGCAGGAAAACCTTGTTCCTTGGATGATTCAGTCCAAGTCTCTGAAACTGACAACAAACAAAAACATGCAGCTGCAAACCGTTCCCATAAGTCTGGCCTTTATCTTTACAAATGTGAAAGGGGTCACATCATACTTTTTTCACACTTGAGGGCAGCTTGCGATAAAGTTTTCATGACCGTTTTCCACCCTTAATATCTTTCACACTAGTGTAAGCGCAACATCTGTGAACAAAACTGCAGGTCTGTACAGAAAATAAAGCAATCGTTTGTTTAAATTACATCTAAATGGTAATGCATACAGAACTGAACTCAAACCCTTAAGTGTAGCTATACACTGATGGATTCAGTGTTTTTTTTGTGTGTGTGCCTTTTGCACAAGGTTACAGTATATTTTTTATTATACATCATGCTCTTTTATCTTAAAAAAAAAAAACAATAAAATTTTGATTCCTCATGATTTCATAGTTTTAAAAATTCCTTCTAAAGGAGCATACTAACACTGATTCTGTGAGCGCTTCACTCGGTCAGGCTGCTCTGGGAAAGAAGGTTTGCCCTTGAAGTCTGGGGCATCCGACGCTATCATTGGGGAAAGTAGGCTAAAGGCTGGATCGGGCATGGGGAAGTAGGATCATGTCACGGTGTGATGGATGTCCTGTGGTCCAGAGGAAAACTTGTTAAAGTATGGACCAGCATTGAACAGCATTTGGGTTTGTATTACAAAATGGCTTAAAACCAGAAATGTTGCCTGTTATCCCCAAAAAACCTGGTTTGCTTAATTTATCAGAGTCAAGACAAACAAAGTTTCTCTAAGTGTTCAGAATATCACTGAAACAAATTAAACAATTAAAACAAAATTAAACATAATATAAAATGAATTTGCTTCACCTCTGAAACAACTTTCCTTTTGCCTGACATCACAAATCCCACTTCACATTATGCACCATTCAAATAAATGTTACTAAAAAACTAAATAAATAAACAATAAACAATTTATTGTTAATATACAGTGGTGTGAAAAAGTTTTTGCCCCCTTCCTGTTTTTTTTTTTTTTTTTGCATATTTGTCACACTTGAATGATTCAGATCAAACAAATTTTAATATTACACAAAGATAACCCGAGTAAATACAAAATGCAGTTTTGAAATAATGATTTCATTTATTAAGGGAAAAAAGCTGCCCATACCTGCCTGGCCCTACATGAAAAAGTAATTGCCCCCTAAATCTAATAACTGGTTGTGCCACCCTTTGCAGCAACAACTGCAATCAAGCAGTATAACTGGCAATGAGTCTTTCACATCGCTGTGGAGGAATTTTGGCCCACTCTTCTTTGCAGAATTGTTTTAATTCAGCCACACTGGAGGGTTTTCAAGCATGAATGGGCTAACAAGGTCATGCCACAGCATCTCAAACGGATTTAAGTCTGGACTTTGTTTTGGCCACTCCAAAACCTTCATTTTGTTTTTCTGGAGCCATTAAGAGGTGAACTTGCTGGTGTTTGGGATCATTGTCCTGCTTCATAACCCAAGTGCGCTTGAGCTTGAGGTCACAAACTGACGGCTGGACATTCTCCTTCAGGATTTTCTGATAGAGTGCAGAATTCATGGTTCCATCAATTATGGCACGTCGTCCAGGTCCTGAAGCTGCAAAGCAGCCCCAGACCATCACACTGCCACCACCATGTTTGACTGTTGGTATGATGTTCTTTTCATGAAATGCCGTGTTGGTTTTACGCCAGATGTAACGGGACACACACCTTCCAAAAAGTTCAGCTTTTGTCTCATCAGTCCACAGAATATTTGCCCAAAAGTCTTGGGGATAATCAAGATATCTTTTGGCAAATGTGAGACGAGCCTTTGTGTTCTTTTTGGTCAGCAATGGCTTTTGCCTTGGAACTCTCCCATGGATGCCGTTTTTGCCCAGTCTATTTCTTATTGTTGAATCATGAACACTGACCTTCATTGAGGCAAGTGAGGCCTGCAGTTCTTTAGATGTTGTTCTGGGTTCTTTTATGACCTCCTGGATGAGTCGTCATTGCGCTCTTGGAGTAATTTTGGTAGGCCGGCCACTCCTAGGAAGGTTCACCACTGCTCCAAGTTTTCTCCATTTGTGGATAATGGCTCTGACTGTGGTTCAGACTTCTGAGGCAGTAGTTATACAGATGACCTCAACATTGACTCTGTGTCTCTAGTGAGGCAGTGCACTCTCTCCTCTTCACACAGTACAGTCCTCCACCTCAAGCTAATAGGAACATTAATGAACCAAGAAATGTAGCTCAGACACTTCCATTAAACTCATTCTCTTCCAAGGGTTCATAATCTGAATGGTCCATCCATTGTAGATTGATCATGTACAGTACAACAGCGACTAAAATCACTGGATTGCATTCTCATCTCTCACTCACTCTACATCTTCAAAGTAACTTTTTGTGCAGCATATAGGTTAGTTATTGTCCTGTAATTCAATTAGAAATGTCTTTAACTTCGGACTTTGCAAATGTTAAACATGATTTCATTAGTATTTCTATGTATTTGTATTGTAGAGTTGCAGCATGAATACATTTTTCAGGGTTTGGCAGATAACGAAATGTACAACACCAATGTATGGAGAGCTAAAAAAGTAGAAATCTTTTAATTTACACTAATGTTCAAAAGGGTTCAGTAATATATATATATATATATATATATATATATATATATATTTAAATAAGTGTCTTATGCTCACCAAAGCTGCATTCTTTTTTTTTTCCAAATACTGTTAAAACTGTAACATTGTGAACTATAATTACAAAAATTATTTAAATAATATTATTAACTATCTTTTCTATTTGAATGTTTTAAAATATAATTTATTCCTGTGATCAAAGCTATATTTTCAGCATCATTACTCCAGTCTTCAGTGTCACATGATCCTTCAGAAATCATTCTAATATGCTGATTTGATGTTCAAGACACATTTCTTATAGCCATCAATGTTGAAAACAGTTGTGCTGCTTATATATATATATATATATATTTTTTTTTTAAATCTAACCTAACCTAGCAAACCTATCACACACACACACACACACACACACACACACACACACAGATAGATAATTCAGCCACACAAAAATGGTAAATGGCTTACTTTAGTTTAATTAGGGTTTCATTTATACATAAAGTGGCCAATAAGTCTGTTCTATGAAAAAGTTTCTCCAGCATATATTCCTATCATTCAAAAGAGGATTGTAAAGAATTACATGTTGGCTTTATGTTGTAGAACCCTAAGTGTCAGTGTCAATCCAAATGTAAAAATGCATGCATACACTTATATATGTACACAAATACAAATGAGACCACCTGGGAATGTTAAACCCTTCTCAGAGCAGGACTTGAGAGGGACCAATTGGAGAATTTAAATCTGGTAAATCTCAGCATGAATCTTAATATATGCAGTAAATTGATATGTATGCATATATGCAGTAAAACCAGCTATTAATATTTAATATTTATTCATCTACATTTTTTAAACTATATACACTCAAGAAGTGTTAGGAAAGTAGCTCAACATAAAAGAAATAAACACACAAACATACACACACTGCTACTTGCTCAAACTTTCACACCAGAGACAAATGAATGCTGGCTTCTCAGGGTCACGTTCTACTTGTGTGTACGTGTGTGTGTGTGCGTGTGTGTGCGCGTGTGTGTACGTGTGTGTGTGCGCGTGTGTGTGTTGAAATGCAGGGCGGTCTTCTCCAACCCAGCGATCCCCTGTGATGTGTCCTCATTGTCATATTGGCTTGAGCCAGGCGAGGAGAGAGAGAGACTCTGATCACAGGACACACTTTCCAAAAAGGGGTCAACAACCTGTCATTTTCATTTGCTTGGCGCTCTTAATAAAGTCCCACAGGCACTTGAGCTGTTCTGTTAATCATGGCAAATCATGCAGTAGTACAGCAGCAGAGCACATTAACACTAGACACCAACACACTTAAACCTACTACTGCAGCTCATCTCGATTTATGAACTCATGGAGTTGCATGATAAACATTGCAACATAATGATAATTAGGGTTATAATAAAGGTCATCCTTTTGAAAAAGATATTAAAAGACAAGAAAATGTGACTATTTTACTCACTGTATATACTGCGTGTATAATAATAATAAATATGATGTATACAAGAATATAATTGTAACGAGTCCACTGAAGGCGAGCGTAGTGATGAACCCAAGTGCAGTTTATTTACAACGTGAAATCCAAAGTACAAACATAATCCAAACGAAGACTTGACTTGAAACAGACTTGACTTAACATGAAACAGACTTGACATGAAACAAAATGGCATGGCATGGCTGAACTAAACGTGGCATGAAACAAACTAGACTCACCAACAGCAGGTTACAACGTTAATGCAGCAAGCACAACTGCAATAACTATGAAACTGCAGCATTCAGCAGGTCACATGACAAAACAACCAGTAGAACAGAGCCATAAGACAAGACACATTGTACATGAGGCCAGCATGACGAAACAAGAGAGGTGAGGAAGCACCCAACTAGTAGAACCATAACTAACCTTCAAAATAAAGACATGGCTCAAGAACATGAACCAAAACCAAAAACAGACCTGTTCCCCCTCTAAGGGGCGCTCCAGCAGCCAAACAAAATAAAAACAGGCCCCAAAAGTCCAGGAGGTGGTGGTCAAGAGGCAGAATGGGGAGGAGTGGAGGATAGGCGTGAAGGGGAACAAGACTTGGAGCATACAGAGGTGTGGCGAGCCTGGGAGAGCAGAGGCCATGGCGGAGCAGGCAGGGGCCTCAGTGGCGTGGCTTGAAGACCCAGTGAGTTCATGGGCCTCCGTGGCCGTGACAGGACAGACCGTGAAAGAGTTCAGGAGCGGCCTCCGTGGCCGTGACAGGGTGACCGTGAGTTCAGTGACTAAAATGACCGTGATAGGACAGACCGTGAGTTCATGCACAGGCGGCTCATGTGTGAAAGGACAGACAGCAGGTTCAGGAGCAGCCTCTGCCTTGGCCGTGTCCGTGACAGGACAGACCGTGAATTCAATAGTGGGCGCCACCACCTTAGGAGGTTCTGCCGTGGGCTCGCCCACCTCTGGGTAGTGCCACCGTCAGGCCGCCCGCCTCCTCCTGGAGGTTCCTGCAGCGAAGCCGCCACCTCTAGAGCACAAGAGCAGATTCGTGGACAGGTGACGAGCCTCTGGAGCAAACTGCGTGGACAGGAGAGGCACTCAGGAGCAGACTGCGTGGACAGGAGAGGTCTCCAGGAGAGCAGTGTGCAGCCACAGCTCAAAATGGCTTCGCCATAACTGGAAGCACTGAGGTCAGGGAACAGTCTCTGTGATGGCCAGTGCTGAGGCCTGAGACACATGCTCACACTGTGAAAAGCATCAGTGGTGAGTCCATCCACTGTAGTCAGTTCTAGCTGGCTCACATCATGACAGTCCTCTTCCCCAAAAAATCATAAGGAAATTTTGCATTTTTTGCAGTGACGGAAAAGCAAGGCTCAGGCGTAGCGTATCTTGGCCGGGGACTCAGCGTGGCGACCATCTCTTGGCCGGGGGACTCTGGCGTGGCGTGAGCAGGCTCTGGCTTGACAGGCGTGGCGTGAGCAGGCTCTGGCTTGGCAGGCGTGGCGTGAGCAGGCTCTGGCTTGGCAGGCATGGTGTGAGCAGACGCTGGAAGATCAGTGGAGGCATGATGAGACTCTAAAATGGCAGCCATCTTCCTAAGAGATTCTTGAGTGGCAGCCATCTTGCCACGAAGCTCTTGGGCCTGCAGCCATGTTGTGAAGAATCTCTTGGGTTGCCAGCATGACGCAGGCAGGCCCTGGAGGTAGGGAGACGGCGTTAGCAGACTCTGGATTGGCAGGTGATGCTGGGCAGACTGTGACTTGAGCTGAGGCATGACAGGTAACTTTAGCAACTGGCATGTGAGCAGGTCCTGGGTAGCAGGCGTGGTGTAGGCTGGCACCTTGGTGCCAGCGTGGTGATTCTTGGTGCTTGGTGCCAGGCGTAGTGAGCTGTGGCTTGGCAGACATAGTGTGAGCGAAAAGAGCTTTGGCTGGCAGACATGAGTGTAGGCTGTGGCAGACATGACGTGAGCAGTCTTTGGTGAAGTGTCATGTTCCTCCTCACTGACACCCACAGCGAAAGCAGACCCACTCTTATGAGCAAGTCAATGTATCGTTCCAAGTGACCAACAAATCACACCTGGCAGACTTGAGCGCAGGGGTTCGTCACAAAGCGAAAATATGTAAGTGCCACCTCGTTAAAGTCCACCAAGTGAAGTTCACAAAAATCAGTCACATACTCTCTAGCCCGGCCACATGTGGCATAGGCAGAGGAGGCGTGAGCTCTGCTGGATTCATTTTGCTGGTGGGTATTACCTTGAGTCCTGAAAGTAATGGCGTAAAGTGATGACCAAGTGCAGTTTATTTACAACGTCGAAATCCAAAAACACAAACAACAATCCAAACGAAGACTTGACTTGAAACAGACTTGACTTAACATGAAACAGACTTGACATGAAACAGTAATGGCATATAAAGACAGACAAGCATTGGCGACAAACTAGACTCTGTATATAACCAAGTTTTAAGTTATGCCGACAAAGCACAATTGCAATATGTGGCAAACTTATAACAAACTAAGCAGGTCACATGACAAGAAACAACTAATCAGAACAAGACATAGAACAAAGACAACCGATCAGAACAAGACACATTGTACATGGGAACCAATAGCAATGAAACAAGAGGGCAAGGGAAGCATGACACAAACAGGAACCATTACTAACCTTCAAAATAAAAGACATGAAAACAAGAACATGAACCAAAACCAAAAACAGACCTTACAATAATATATATATATATATATATATATATATATGTGTGTGTGTGTGTGTGTGTGTGTGTGCGTGCGTGTGTGTGTGTTCTTGTATATATTATTATTATTATTATTATTATTATATTTTTGAAATTTTAAAAAATGAAATATTTTTTGAAAAATAATATTATATATTTTATGTTTCAAAAATATTTTATTCTTTTTAAAATTTCAAAAATAATAATAATAATAATAATAATAATAATATATACAAGAACATATTTTAAATTCTACATATATTATAAATATAAAAGAAAATGTCATTGCATTTTTCTTATTCATAAAAAACATTTATAATAATATTAATAAATATGATATTTATTATTAATAATATTAATGATATTAATAATAATTTATTATAAAATAAATTATATAATAATATTAATAATAATTTATTATAAATCATACACGAATATATTATAAATTATTATAAAATATAACTATAAAATAATATTATGATTTTATTAATAGTAATTTGGCATTCTTAATGTTTATTACCATCAATATTAATACAAAAGGCTTCCCCAAATTTGATAAATTCATTCAGTGATCTCGACTGTACAATGACATCATCACTGCCACGCTAATTAGCCAATGAGCTGGCCAACAGCACACCAACAGGAAGTGGAGATAAGCCCAGAATTGTGCCATCAATCCTTCACATCCTCCCTCATCCATCTGTCCCCACTAACCAAAGCCACTCAGCGTCCCAGCATGCCAAGTGCAACGCTCTGTACCAGCACAGATTCTGCAGGGATTTGTTGCAGAGAGAATTATGTTCAATGCTTGCCTGTAAATCTCACGTGTAACATACAAACTACATTATGATGCCTTCACGTCTAAGAATGATGTGACGGTCAGATGTTTTATGACTTGTATCACATTGATACAGAAAGTTGGACTGCTTTGTTTAGCTCAATTGATCATACTGTAACAGCAGTGGAGACAAGTATGTGAAAGTGCATGTAGACTATTTGTAACAGTGAACAAAATGGTCCCAAAACAGAGATAACATATGTGCATGACTAATACACAAAAATCTCCAAAATAACATCAAAATCTTCCAAGAGCAAACCATCTGAGTTGCACTCACACATTTTATATATATATTGGATTTTGTCCATCTACAAAAAAAGTGCACGAATAGGCCTGAATCATTCAAAAATGATTTAATATATATATATATATATTAGTGCTGTCAATCGATTAAAAAAAATTAACTAATTAATCCCGCTTTATTTTCTAAATTAATTAGATTAATCAGCGATTATTCCACCTAACATTAAAGTTTTTAAATATACTTTTATATTGCAACAATTTCACATTCAATCTTCAAATGTACAATGTACAAACAACATACAGTATATTTTTAATATTTCTTTAATGGCATCTTTTTTTTATGAATGAAGGCCAGCATCACTGATATCAATACTACTGATGTCTCTATAAAATAGTTTTTTTCCCTGAATATTTAACCATTGACTGTAGCCACTCAGCATTACAGTATAATTGAGAGCTATCAATTTTAAAATTTATTAGACTTAACTTCTAATTTAAGTGAACTTAAAACAATCTTCATATGAACCCATTATAATAAATGACATATTTACCTACCTGTGCCCTTCTGCAGAAATATACAGAAAATGAATACTTACCAAACACTACATTCTAAATTAAATATAGATGAACCCCTTGAAGCTATAAAAGTTATTGATTTCCTCTTTTTTTCTTTTGTTCTTGGATTAATAGACATCACAGAGCTGGTTATTAGCTTATTTGCCTGCTATAGCTTTAAAAGCTGCTGCTGCTGAATGTGACGCGGATCTGACATGCGTCTTATTTTCTCACAACTCTCTTTACCTTTTCTCACCCACTTCATGTCTTAAACGTCTCTACTAATGAGCGGACGAGTTGAATCGGGTGTTGTAGATGAGGGAGATAGTGCTGGGGTGCCTCAGGACAGTTTTTAAAACCATTTCAGAGACATGTTCTTAAATGTGACGCATATATGACATTGCATGCATGCACGCAGTTTTAAGGCAGCTTTATCGCCTTTTTGGTAACTGTATAGCGGCGGCTTCGCTAGGACATTGCATCTGTAATAGTTTCTTAAGCTGTTTGACTGAAATGATACAGGCTACAAGCAGCAGCAGCGTTTGCCTGTGTTCTTCTTTGAAAAGCGTAGCATCGAAGGCACAATATATCTTTCCACGCTGTTTAGCTCTTCTTGTGTGGTAGCGGGTAAAGCAGCGTCTGAAACGTCTCCCGTTTGATGTGGTCATAAAGACGTTCTGCATCTAAATAAACGCAATCCTTTTCAAGAAAAAAGAGACCGAGGCAGCAGTTGCGAATGGGGTGGCCAACCCTAGCCCACCCCTGCGTTAATTGCGTTAAATATTTTTAACGCGTTAATCAGAAAAAATTAATCGCATGCGTTAACGCGCTAATTTTGACACCACTAATATATATATATATATATATATATATATTACAATTTTTATACTTTATTTTATTATGTATTATTAATATATTATTATTTATTAATTAAATATGAATATATTATGCAATTATTTTATATATTAATTAAAGTCAGCATGCAATGAAAATGGTCTTATTTGTGTCTTATTTGTAATTTTAACTTCACTTAATAAAAATAAAATATATAAAAAATGGATTAATACCTGAGAGAAAGTTGACCCTCTATTAAACCTCTTGAGCTATGAAAAAGCAACCTCTAAGCAATAACATTTTCAGCTGGCATCCACTTCACGTCTGTATAAAGCATCATCCCTGGGGCAGGAATGGCCTCAGTCACCCTGCCTGGACATACACCCACACAAGCACACAGAGCGCTCTCACACAAAGAGCTGCCTGGGAGTCCTGAGCATGTGGAGAGGAACAAAGACATGTCTCATTCACACATGCACACGCACATACAGTTCTCAGAGTTATTCATCGGTGGCGTCTGCAAAGGCAAGCAGCACTGTTACTTAGTGACATCCACACAGTAACAACCACGGAGCATCACCTAGGGCCCTCTCTCTGCCATGCAGAAAACATGGGCAAAGTCACGAAATCCAGGCATAAAAATGTAAAAATTGTTAATAAAATAAAATAAAATAATTAAATTGCTTAAGTTTTACAAACATGCTTATTATTGTAAAAATTTTATAAAACCATTAAAAAATTAAAAGTGCTGCATGTAATTTTTTGACTGTACTGAAGCATAAAAATACCATATATAATTGCAGATAATTAGAAACATGCTAAGTTCACATAGTTATTTCTCTGAAAAACCGTGCTACGGACAGTTACTCTACTTTGCAACGTGCGTTCCGTGTCGGAATGTCTGTTTTTGTTTTGCGTGATTCTGCCCAATGCCAATTTACCCAATAGCATTTTGACACCTCGAGTTGCCAGTTGGTGGAAAACAGAGCATACTGCAGTCATGGAACCAAGCAAACAAAAGCTCTATGACCAGAGGCATATTAAAATGTGGATAAATCACCTCATCAGCTAATCGTGTAAGGCCAGTCACCTTCCATTGTCAATTACGTTCATTCTTGTTAAATGTCTTCAATCTGGCAACCCGTGTGAGTGTTAAGTCTACGGAGGAAGGGGCAGCAGAAACAATATTCTGAATGTGGACTGCAGTATCCATTTCTAGCAGTCAATATTACATAATTCACCTTTAAAACGCAAAAATAGAATTTGCGGAGAATGACACTGATTTCATTAGTCCCTAAAACTGAAATTTTTGGTAAACTTTTAATACATTAATGCTAATTTGTATACATTTTGTGATTTCAAATAATTAGACATGCCTTTTGATTACTAAAATTTAACTGAACCAATAAAAAATATAATCCAGTAAAAGTAAAATTGGAAAAAAAGGAATCTAGGAAAAATGAAAACAGATTTCCTAACCACTCAGAACATCCTAGCTTAACACAGGAAAACATTACTCTCAAAATCTATCAAAACCTTGATAGTGATATTGTTACGAGTTCATATTATGCAAATGTTATATAATGTCTCTTTTGCTCTGACCGGCATATTAAACATAAACTCATGACTCCTTTTCACGATTTCTCAAGACATGTGAGCATCCATTGAAAAGCCTCCACAACAAAACACATTAGAAACTGTGTGAATCTGAACACTTGCACACACAATTATGTCATTAGCGATGCAGCAGGTACCATTTATTGGCTTTGTTGCAGAGGGGAACAGCAGACGCGAGGCAGACCTTTACCTCTTGTTCTGCCGCTTTGTTCTGCTCTCTAATGGGGTCTTGCGAGAAGAGCTCTCGCCCTCCCACACACACGCTCAGAACACGCACACACAATATGCACACTCCAAAACAAAGTGCACACATTGTACATTCACACAAATATTTTGCATGCATCCAGACAGCCAAAGACTGGAACATTTTCTCCTGTCTCTCGGTACAGTACGCTCTCAGACAGTAAGAGAGATGCTTACCCTCCCCCATCAGACAGCATGGCTTTGAGAGCTGCAGGCGATGCCAATATTCAACCATTTGATGCCTGTATAACACACACAAGTGAATAATGGAAGATTAGAACCTATATCGAAAGATCTGATTCGGTGAGTGTTTCTTTTTAAAGATGTGCTGCTATGAACTGTAATTCAGGTTTAAGCGAGAAAAGGCAAACTTTTTCCAACAAACAATGTTTCGTGTCCTTTGTTTTCAGACAGTATGCACTGAAAATTACTTATTTTTTTAAATAGTATGCAGACGAATGCATTATCTAACGAGATGTGTCAGTCTGTACCATGCCACCTGACCCCGCTGTGTAATATGTTTATTCTAGAAAGCTGTATTTAGTTTTTTTAGACAGATGTGAAAAATAAATAAAAAAATATTTTGCCAGAACTTCTTAATACAAAGGAATCAAGAAAAAATATGTTAAAAACCACTCCTGATTTTCCTTCTGGTTTATTTGTAGCACTGTAAATGGAAGGTCAAGAGTGGTGCAATGCATTGTGGGATACAGTAGCCAAGTGCAGCATGCTCTTTTGTATACGACACATTTTGGCAAATACAGTAGGTCATCCAAGTATGCCATGCATATGCAATATGCACAGAATATATGGCACGTACTGCAGAAATAGTATGAGTAGAATGCTAGTATGCTGTGCAGCATTCACGCCATGTCATAATTACCATAATTACTATATGACGACGCTCTACTCAAGAGCAGTTCATGTCTTTGGAGCAGGAATTATGTGTTTCTAATGGCAAAATGTGTATTTGAGCAATCAAAAGACAACCTGTGCAAATTTTAAACTTATAGTAAATAAACTTATATTTTATTTAGCAGAACATTAGAGTGTTATTAACTCTGTACTAGCTGCATTAAACTGTACTGAATGTCTTTTGTTTATTTTCAGATTATTCTCACATTTAGACATTAACAATAGTCAGTTACAGCAATTATTAAACAAACATTATTATGCTTAATTACTGTATTTCTTACTGCTGAAGCCATTGGCATTTTTAGTGTTTACGCATGACACTGTAGTGGTCATATGGTACAAGACCAAGCTTTCCACAAATTAAGGTTTCCAGGTTTCCAGGTAATTACAGCTCTACGAGGACATGAGTGCTTTTAACAAGTCAGATTCGCACCATTACAGCAATGCTGTGAACGCAACTATATTCCAAACATAACACACTGAATCCGCACAAAAAGTGAAGCTTCTTTTTTCACAACATCTGTAGTGTTTAATGTAAATAAATGATCCGAAAACTGAGAAATCATATCTATTAAACATTTTGTAGTGGCCCTCATGTGTGCAGAATTACATTGAGATAATATTGTAAATAATGTGCAATCAAAAACTGCAAAATTCTGTGGCATTTCTGCATAACTTGAACACAAATCATTCACAAAATTTCCTCAATATCTGAGCTAGTCATTAGCGACTTATTACACAGTAGGACACATTAAGATCTAACCTTCAAATTAGACTTAAAGAAATTAAGTCCTCTTGTATTTACTAGGTTTTTGTGAAAGGTAAAGTGTGTCATTTCTGTCCCACTATTGTCACCAAATGTAACTGCAAAAAAATGAAACTCCCCTCTTCTGCCACTGGTCAAACCAACAGATAGTTCAGCCTCAAATGCACACCACTGGCAAGCAATGTTTTGTTTGCGCCACAGAACTACAGCATTTACATTTTCATATTTAATATTAAAATCTAAAATAAAAAACACAAATGGTGGCACATTACCATTATTTTTAAACTTGTCCATAAGCCTGCAGCTGGAGATGGTCGCTTGGACATTACAACAATGGATTTTTTTTTAATTATTATAAAAACCCAGTTTAATAGAACCACATGGGCCCCAGATCCATGATTAATGTGTGTGTTTTTGATTGCATATTTGATGGTGCATTTGTGTGTGTGCGCCTCAGGGAGACAATGAGTTATCTGGGAGAGGCACAGAGCCCAAGTGAGACTTGCATCGCCTACCGCTGGATATAACAGGAACTGCAGCTGAATTTCCACTGCCCCATCTCTATTTCTCTCTCCCATCCTTTTGTCTTTTTGTTTCCTATCGCCTTTATGCTATTTTCCCTCCTCTCATCGCAGTAGCACAGTTGGACAATCCCACATGGCTGCGATGGGGCGGTTTAGAAAGGCTGCAGATCTGTTCTGTATGTGTGTGTTTGTGTGTGTGCATGGCTGGCTTAATTTTTATGATGATGCACTGTGCTGTTATGAAAGCCCAGTACGAGATTTCAGATGTCAGAGCAGGCCAGCACATTAATAATCTAAGAAGACTATCCAAAAGCACCAGGAAGACTTCATCACAATGTCTAGAAAGAAACCGAACAAACATTCCCCCAACAGAGAGCAAGTCTGAGAGAAAAGGAAAAGACAGAGCAGCAGAAAAAGAGATGGAGACAAAGAAGGACAGCGAGCGAGAGGGAGGCAGAAACAGATGTGTTTTCGGTGGAGTGTCGAACAAAGAGCTGGGAGGGGCAGCTATTACACCTCTCAAGGCTGCAGCTCACGCTCTCCAGCGCAGCTCGAGACAAAGCGTCCAGCCCTCCCGGCTACTGCCGTCCCAGAGCCCTCGCTGCATCTTAATAGACTGCAACTGCCAATTAACGGCGTGTAGCGGCTCGGGATACTGTACGCTGACGTTCATTATTTTCCTCGTCTTGTCTTGCGCTTCAAAGGCTGAGCTGGGATCAGCAATTTCTTCTTTTTCATTATAAAACAAAATCCAGACTGCAGTGTTACACTTCTGGCCTTGAGAGCTTTCAGAACACGATCTGGCATACATCCAGCCAATGCCATCGCAGAAAAAGATGTATACTGAATTGACGTTTGGTCGAGAAAATGAACATTTCTCTCTGTCTGAACAATCACAGCTTAATTTTGAAACCGCCGCTTGTTAAAGAAATGGATTTTTTGTTGGCTTATTTTGTCGTATATTATACTGCCAGATTTATGAGTGGTGTCTAGCATTGCCCTAGTAACCACCTAGAACACCCTAGCAACCACATGACAATGCAGGAAACTTAGCGTCTAACTTGCATCACACCCTTTGTGCTACAGACAAGAATGCTACCTCAAATAGCATGCTATTTTTATGATAAACAGTACATTTTGAAAAAGAATTATTAAAATGATTTGTATGCCATATCACATAAAACTATAAACTATAGCAAATCTAAAATGGTGAATTGTTTATATAGTCGCCAAAATGTAGGCCTATACTATTGTATTGCCCAGCTCTTTACTATTCAATGTGGTCTACAATGCATTATACGTAGCATAGAAATGAAGGGAAAGGGAAAGAGAAGTGGTGTGTGTGGCCAAGTATCGTGACCCATACTTGGAATTTGTTCTCTGCATTTAACCCATCCAAGTGCATGCACACCATAGTGAACATACACCCAGGGCAGTGGGCAGCCATGTTGCGGCACCCGGGGAGCAGTTTGGGGTTTCGGTGCCTTGCTCAAGGGTCTCACCTCAGTCGTGGTATTG
This sequence comes from Tor tambroides, assembly GCA_021397915.2. Lineage (NCBI taxonomy): Eukaryota > Metazoa > Chordata > Actinopteri > Cypriniformes > Cyprinidae > Tor > Tor tambroides. Next base: position 74,274 of record JAFVLL020009279.1, read on the forward strand.
AGGGCAGAGAGAGTGCTGGTTATTCACTCCCCCCACCTACAATCCCTGCCGGACCCGAGCCTCAAACCCACGACCTTTGGGTTACAAGTCCGACTCTCTATCTGTTAGGCCACGGCTGCCCTAACGGTATCACTTTGAAAAAGTGCTATAAAAATAAAACTGACTCGACTTGCAGTAATTTATAGTTAAATCATATAGACTAGCACTAAAAGAAGAACCCAAGCCATATCCAGAATGTCAGAGAATTGGTTGGCTTTAGTGACTTGGCTGGTCCATTATGACACCCTACCATCAAGATGTTCTGCATGAACAAGCATCTTCATGATAAACTGTAGAAATGTAGTTCATTTTGTCGCTTCTTTTGCAATTATGTTGGTAAACCAGCATTACATGATTTCTTTTATTTAATTACAGTGGGCTAATATGATAGTATTAAAAAGTACATTAAAAAGCACATTAAATACCAAGTGGAATACACCCCTTACAAGCCTAAATGGGCAAATTCAGTTGATATTAGGCTTCCTTTGGATTGCATGGTTAACAAATGCATTAGCATACGTGCTCTCAAACACAAAATTTATCTGATGATCAAACCGCATTACAGTGTCCTAGAAAGCGAGGAGGTATCCAGAGACCATTTAATTGACTCATAATGATCTTTAGAACGGCAGAGACTGCATTTTGCGAGGCTACATTGAGAAGTTAAAAGCATTAGGGACCTAAAACAAAATAACACCAGCCCACACTCTTGTTAGAAGCACCGGTTTAGTGAAAGCCTCCAAGAATGAGAGTAGATGGAAGATGGAAACCCAGAGGACCAATTCTAGCTAAATGATCCCCCACAGAAAATGCTACAAAAACATTAATAATTGAAGATTAATCATATTTGTGGCTCTGGGCTTATTAAGATAGAAAATTGGATGAAATAATGACTGATTAGAAGGTGAGTGATGGGTAACTCTGATGTCCTGAGGAACCTTCAAAACTGGTGATAAGTATGACTAGACTTCTTTTGGAGTTCACAAAAGTGGCTGTGTTAACGTGTGTCTATGTAGTATCATTTTGAACACATGACTGCTCCAATCCAAACATGAAATACAACCCGAATTCCGGAAATGTTGGGACGTTTTTTGAATTTGAATAAAATGAAAACAAAAGATTTTCAAATCACATGAGCCAATATTTTATTCACAATAGAACATAGATAACATAACAAATGTTTAAACCGAGAAATTTTACAATTTTATGCACAAAA
>JAFVLL020009281.1:0-15838 GCA_021397915.2 Tor tambroides
AGGTAGCATGTTTCGGAGCTTGGCAATGTTTCTAAGATGGAAGAATGCTGTTTTTGTAACATGGGAAATATGATTTTCAAAGGACAAGTTGCTGTTTAATATAACACTCAGATTTTTTACTTTAGAGGACGTAACAGTGCATCCGTCTGGGAGCTTGTACTTGTATTGACCTATAGCATACTATTTTCAAATAAACTTTAATGTAAAACATTTTTAATTGCGCTTATTTTGTTGGATATTTCTTATGTTGTTCTGCTTTATTCTAATTTAAAAGTTGGATTGTACTTTGTTTTACTGAAACTAGTATTTATAAAGCATTTATTCTTTCATAGTCACAGTATTAAATGTTGATCTATTCATTTGGCGGTTGTGTAAAATATAGGATGGGAAGGGCAGTATTGTACGAACATTGTAAATACTGTAGGAAATATTCAAAGATGGCCATCACCTCATCCTCTGAGCTGAGATTAACTTTTCCACTGACATATCTGTGAAACTGCCACACCCAAACAAATGAAATAATCCTAAAAAAAACAAGAGACCCAGATTTGAATACTGTCAGAAAGTGCAAAGTTTGGATGTGTTTGGGAACATGAGGTTGGGCGGTTGAAGATTGCGCTTAATATGAGACTGTGAACACAGCGGACTATAAACCGTTTAGCTCCCTGACCTTCAGCAACTCGAACAGGGCTCACATTTACACATGGCTTTGCATTTTTTACGACGGTGAGCATGGAGTCACCGTGTTGAGATCAAGTCCAGAGTCTAAAACACTGTATGTGTGTGTGTGTGTGTGTGTGTGTGTGTGTAAACAGGCCTTTCCAGTTGCACTGGGTGTAAAGTTGACTGAAGGGAGTGCCGAGGCCTTCTCTCTGATTTCAGGCGTTTGACGTCATGTAGGGGGGTGTGTGTGAGGTAAAAGGGAGTCAGTGCTTGTTTTTTGTGAACTGATTTATTTGTACCTCAACACCTCTTTTAGTCTTTATTAGTGCTTTCGTTTTGTATTGTGAATTCATGTGTGACTACTTGTTTTATGATGTTAAATGTTTTAAGGCACCTCACTATCCGGTCTTGTAATCACAGTCCGGTTGTTGATCTGCATTTTTTTTCTTTAATTAATGAGTTTACCGACTTTGAATATCAAATTTATTTGAGCAATTTTTATTAAATGACTTGTATAATTATAAGTACTGTAATAATTACAAGTGAATAATAAACAATTGTATGCCAGGAACTATTAACTAAATAAATATAGCTTCAAAGCATACAAGGAAATGTAATAACAAAGAAACGCATTACAAGCAATGAACAAAAAGTGCTTTCAGTATCTAGATTTTTCAGAATCGATTCAGGATGCTTTCTCCCAAATCAGTTTTTATAGATTTAGTTTTTCTCAGCTCTCTTCAGGTTTCCCTTTGGTATCACGTTCTCTTTTCCCTCTCAGTCTTTCTCTGTACGTTTAAAGCTCAGCTCAGGTAAACGGTCACTAGAGGTGTTTTTGTTTGATATCTACACTCCATGCGGGCAGAAGGGCGTAAACCACACCCTGCAGTGCTCTGGAAAGGGCCGGCCAGCCTGTGGAGCTTTACATCCCAGAGGAATTGCTGCTCATTGAGGGAGAGTGTATTAATATCAGGATTATTTATTCACTGTTGACAGTTTCCAGACATAGGACGAGCTGGAGAAGCGAGGGGAGCGGTGCGATGAAGAAGAGGGAGAGTGAGAGAGACACTCCCTCTGCTCTCTGTTTGTGCCCTTAGCTGCCTCAAGACTCTAGTTTTAAATAGAGGCAGTGTGGGATTTACAGCTCCATGCATTACCTGCGGGCCCTGTCCGCCATTCATACATCCATCAGTTCATCCGTGCTTCTCTTCCATTGTGGATTGTGAGAAATACCCGAACATGGTGATGTTAATGAAACATTTCTGCATCTGTCTTTCCGTCCATCTATTTGTTCATCAAACTTTTTTTTCCTTCCTATTTCTTTTTCCTATTTACTAATAATTCATTCTTTGCTTCCGTAATTTCCTTTTTCCTTCCGTCAATCCTTTGTTTCCTTCCTTGCTTTCCTTTCCTCCCATCTTTTTCATTCCACCCTCCCCTGGAACTGAAAAACAGGTCAAAGCAGTTTTATATTACATAATTGTTGCCTTCTGCAAGCATAACCAAACATACAGCATGACTAGTGTAGCATGATTCACATATGAATAACTCTTATGAATCGGTTGATTTATTGAATCACAAGTTAAAGTTGGCAAGAAATGAAGGTTCGCTATTCATCTTTTTTGTTTCATTTTTAAAATTTAGTTTGACCTTTTAATGTTCCCCAATCATTTAGTCCACTTAAACCCTATTTCCCCACAATCGACTGCAATATCACGTTTACGGAGAACGATGCGGAGAACACAGACGGAACCACAGAATCCAGTCATAAAAATGGAATTTACCGTTTAACACGGAATGTCATGGAATTTGTCAAAGTTTAGAAGAATCCATCAAAAGTATATCATTAAATGAAATCAAATCACGATATGAATTAGCATATGTAAATATTAAGCTGCAAAAAGGCTATTTAAATATGAATCCTGCATGTTCTGCATGTCCTTGTATGAATGAATAGTGCAGATGCACGGTTTTGTTTATGACTCGTATTGAAGCGCGTGTGATGCTTGAGGTGATTTCAGTGTCTGCCGTCTCACTAAATGAGGACATAAACAACATCTCCAGAAATGCTTTGAGAGTCACTTCATGAGCATTTGACCATTCCATTTGAATAAAATTTATTGTTAGTTTCCGGCCGCATCTATATCCCTTCTAGCCACAACCAGCGTCATAAAGTATTCACAGCAACCCGTCAAAATAAAAGTTTGGTTTAACTTGAAGACATTGTGCCAGAAGTATATTACTATTATTTAGTAGAATGTACATAATACTGCTACTACTACTGTTGAAAAATTAATAAAACTTTATTTTTTAAAGAAATAATCACACAGTATTTCTTTCATGTTTTTTAATTTTAATAGTAAATTCCCTTTACTTGCCCAAAAATAAAATTTAATTTTCATTAATTAAAAGATACATTAAATACATTTTTTATGCCTTCATTTGATAACCAGAAAAATGTAAATACACAACACAGAATTTCTGAGGGGAAAAAAATTCATAAGGCTATTGTAAGAATAAATAAAAGTTGTTTTTATACATTCAAATAATTAGAAAGGCTAAAACACAGAATTTGATTACAATAAAATTCAAGGTGAGAAAAAATAAAACATTTCTTAGGGTCTTATGTCATTTTTGTTAAAAGTTTTAATAAACTGATGTTAAATTGTATAAGTTTCATGATTTTAAATTGATTCGACCATTAAAAAGAAGTCCAGAATAATTAAAACGGGAAAAAAAACAGAATCCAGAAAAATTAAAACAGAAAAAACGGAATTTGGAAAAAAATAAAACAGAATTTTGGAAAAAGTAAAATGGATTTAGTAGGCCCTATGAATGCAATGCCCACATTTTAAAGGCCCATTTACTTTTGTCACCTCATGAGATTTCTCAAATCAGATAGCTATTTGATTTGTTGAAACTGTTTCATTTACACTTGGCTACGTAAATGTGTCTCCAAAAATGATTATAAATCCGATATTCAATTCCCATTCTATATGCAAATTCAACGGAGATCACATCACAGACAGAAACAGACATGTGCAACCAGATCCATTTATACTTGTCCAGTTGCACCTAGAATGCATCTCAAACCACCTCTTGAAGTGGTTTGTGTGATCATATTGCAGTCTGTCTCGAATGCATTTTGGAGGGCATTTACACCTCGTCCACCTTTTCACAATCTGATAGCTATCTAATGGAAGAAAACGCATGAATTTGCAAAGAAAACAAACTTTTGAAAAAAATTTTTTGAAAAGAAAACGCAAGGGTAAATCGTCCCAAAGTCCAATCAACAACCAATGTATAACTGCCTGCCCAATTTTTTTTTTTTTCGATTATCAGTTACACTCAGATGTTACAGCAGTTACATAACAATACAGAAAAAAGATCTGTTGTTTCTTTGTTTCATCGTAACTTTAACAGTTTGGATCTATCTAGCGAATCACTGAATCAGTCAGAATAGTTGCACAGTTTGACTTGTCACTTGTCTGGGTGTCTATACTACAACGAATAGTTAAAGCTACACATTTAAAAAAGACTTGTTTTAATAACTAACATTTTAATGAACAAAACGACCAAAAATAATATGGTTTTGTTTAGTATGTAGTTAAAACCAATTATGGGAGTGAGGTTCACAAAAACAGAATTTTGTAGAAAACACTGGTGTGTGTGTTGAAAGAGAGGGAAAGATGGTGTATGTGTAGGTGGTGAAGTATTTATAGTTCTTCATCGTGACTGTCGCTTTCTGGGCGTGTATGACCGCATCTGTGTGTGTTGAAAAAGAGTTTCTCTTTTTCTAGGCAGAGATGGGCTTCACCCTCTGTTCTTGGAATATTACGCCCAATTTCCTTTTCGCCACAGCAAGCGAGAAATAGAGGATGAAGAAAAGTATGAAGTGGGAAATGGAAAGAGAGAGATAGAAGAAAGGGAGGAAAGGGAGCTGTCCTTTAGAAAGGTAAAGAAAAGAGAAGATAGCATGAGGACGAACAACAGATCTCCATGGCAACGCTGCAATCACGACCCAGCGACTGACTGCTTCTTTAAGACATGCCGGATTGCGTGCAAGTGCATGTGTGTTTTGAAACAGAACAAGAGAGCATGCTTTACAGCTACTACAGCATTTGTGTTAATAGGGTTCCCGGTGCCTCTGGTTCACTCATCCATCTTGCTTTTAAAGAGACCATTGAGAAAAGTTTGAAAGATGAGTGATGAAACTCATAACCAGGTCAATAAACATCAGGTCTGGTTGCAGAATTCTGTGCCATGTAGCTACATGAAGCACTTAGAGCATCTTTTGGGTCTGAACAGCTTCCTACTGAGCTGAACCAGTGTCAACTAAACTCGGGATCTCAGAGCTGCCGGAGAAGGTGGTATTTAAGGTTCAACGATGAAGTGAGCAGGACTCCCAGTAAACCTAAAAAAGATTCCGGCATAGACAGCGTGTTGTCAGGGAGAACATTATCCTATCCTCACTGCTGTCTGTGGAGGGTGTAATTACAAGGAGAGATAGATGATGATATGGAGCGAGGGAAAGACCCAGAAAAGGAGCAAAAAAAGGGACTTTTATTTAACCCAGACTGACCTTCGTCCTAGATGATTCTTTAATAGTAAGGTAGATGCCAAAGGATATAGTTCTAGATACAAAAAATGAGCCCTTTTGAGACTCCCTGGTTCTGTTTTAAATCCTCGTGGGCTGTCTCCAGTCTACGTAAGCAGTCACTTTCTAAAGAGACAGTTGATTCTGATGGCATTTTAAAGTTGTTCGTTTTTATTAAGAGTTGGCGATTTGAATGACAGGAATCTAAAAATTCTGTCGTTATTTACTCACGCCCATGTTGTTCCAAACCTGTGTGACTGACAAAAGAAGATATTCAAACATCATTGGACCCCTTTGACTACCATTGTATAGGCAAAAATCATTGAAGCATTTTTCTAAATAACAACTTTGGTGTTCCACAGAAAAAATAAAGTCATAAAGGTTTGTACTGATGAGTAAATGATGACCGAATTTAAAATTTTTAGTGGACTGTCCCTTTAAGGAAGTATTTTAACTGAAATGGAACCTGAAAGTGACTGATTTGAAACACTATATGTCCAGTCCAGCAACTCAATTAAGGGTCACTCATGCATGCAATACAAGTTGCTCATGTGACACTCACAAAAGACTTGATTAACAATCACATTTGACTCCAGTAGAGATTTAGCTTGGCAACATGCTAACATCAAAGCACAAACAATTCATAGAACATGTAAATGCTAATTAAAAATGATGTTTTTTAGTATATTTTAATATGTTTCTTTTCACTACTGCTTTAAATTGTAAATAATACTTCCTTATACACTTGTTTTTTCAGTATGTTTGCATGTGGTGCAGGTCTTGTGTGAAGTTCTGCTTAATAAGGAAGAAAGATTAGCTAGAAAGGAGAGTGCCATTGTAAAAGTGCATTGTGACATTGTGTTTCATTGCTGTTTATGAGTGATGTATTGATATCACTTCTGCTTTATGTAAGTATCAGCACTCTCATGACTATGCACACACACAAGCTATACCAAGCTCTAAAATCTGAGTCCCCAGCCATACCTGCACACATGCCCTCTAATACCTTAAATCCTTGCCCCTCTCTTCCTGTCAGCGCACTGTCAATCTCCAGCTTTCCATGCCCTGACCTTTGCTACTGCTCTTGGATCAGCTTACCTATAAACACACACATTCAGACAGACAGTGTGGGTTTGCTGTATTGTTTCAGCCAGCATTTCTCATGCCTTTCCCGTGAGCTGCCCCTCTTTCAAAATTGGCATCATGTGAAACTGGTAAAGAAATAAAGAGTGTCTTCATTTAAATACATACCTGAGTGTGCACCATTTAGTGGACTGACGTCAAGCATTACATTTATGGCTTTGAACTTTGATCGGTTGGTCTTTGAAGACGGAGCTGTCATGAAGTGCAGCGCTTGGATATGTGAATTGTGGTTTGCACGCACACACAACACACACATCACACCACAGGGCTCATGGAGTTGGCTGGGTCCCTCTTGATGATTGAACTTTCTCTTTAATGAGCTCTGCTTTAACTTGAGTACAAAATGGAGAAACTCCTGTAAAGTTAGAGATTGAAATGATAAATGCTGTGCGATGCTACTTGTGTAAATGTTAACACACTTATGTGACGGAATGAAAGCGAGAAAATATAGAGAAGCGCAAAGCATATTTGTGTGCGTGTATGTGTTTGCGGTTTTAGCAGATGGACCCGTCTGATTTAATCTAATCTAATCCACTGTAATCTAATCTAATCTGATCTGATCTGTATGTTTCTCCAGTGTAATGGGGTAACGTGGGAAATTGGGATTTAATCTTGATTTGGATGGGAGAGTTGAGAAGATTTGGTGGGGTTAAGAGACTGTTGGGTGTGTAGGAACACGTCCCAAACTGCCCCGAGGTCTCATGAGATTAGGATTTTTCATTCACTAGAATGCTGTATGATTGATGTGGTGATGCCTCTTCCTTTTTCTTGTCCCATCATTTTGTTCGCTTGATGAGCATTATTGAAGGGATGGTTCACCCAAAAATGAAACTTCTGTCGTCATTTACTCACTGTCATGTCATTCCAAACCTGTTTGACTTTTCTTCTGTGAAGCGAAAAAGAAGATAATTTGAGGAATATTGGTAACCAAACTATTTTGGTAACCTTTGACTTCGATTGTAATACACCAAGGCATTTTTTAAAAATATCTTTTGTGTTCTGCAGAAAAACACTAGACATTAGGTTTGGAATGACATGTGGAAGAGTAAATGACAGAATATTTATTTTTGGGTCAACTATCTCTTTAACAGTCTGGTTGTGCGTATCCTTTGACATCATTTGAGTTGGGCTGCTTATGTAGGAGATGCAAGTTCAAGTCTGGCTTATGTCATTTACTCAGACCTGCCACTTCTGTCCATCGTTTTCTAATGCGTATGATCAATAGTAGTAATGATTCAAAAAAGAAACTGTCTGTAAGTTTGGTGCTGGGGCAGAGAATAAAGGAACATTGAGAGTGTTCACCAGTGCTGAAGGAAGTCATAAATTAACATGGTGCATGTGATGCATTACATAATATGCATATCTTCAGACCCAGAGTTTGAATGCGTATGTGTTTCTCTGAGCCTTATTCCTGTTCATTTGCTTGCTAACCAGCACATGAAAAAACTACACTACTATTTTTTTTATATTTTTTTTAAAAAGATTTTTTAAATGTTTTTTATTTCTCTTATGTTCACCAAGGCTGCATTTATTTGAATCAAAAATACAGTAAAAATTGTCATATTGTGAAATATTTTAAAAAAAGTTTTCTTATTTTAATATATTAAAATGTTTTTGTTTTGTTTTTTCTGTGATGGCTGAATTTTCATCAGCCATTACCCTAGTCTTCAGTGTCATATTATTATCCTTCAGAAATATTCTAATATGCTGATTTGGTGCTCAATAAGCACAGCATTTCTTACTATTATCAATTGTGACAATCAGAATCAATGCTGCTTTGTATTTTTGTGGAAACAGTGAGACATTTTTTTTCAGGAGTCTTTGATGAATAGAAAGTTCAAAAGAACAGCATTTATTTGAAATTGAAATCTTTTGTAGCATTATAAATGTCTTTACTTTCGTCTTTGCTGATTAAAAATATTAATTTCCTTCAAAAAGATCCTTACTGACTCAAACTTTTGAACGGTAGTAAACTCTTCTGTACCCATATCTTCCATAACAACAGAAAGTCTTCTTAACAGCAGTCAAAAGTTGTCAAACCATTGTACTTAACACACACCAAGTGCTGTTTCAAATGCTTATAATTACACTCTCTGTACTCTAGAATACAAAAATGACATGATACAAACAAGTTTTCAATTGTGGTTCTGTTCATACCTCACATATCACTCAAACTCACTGATCTGGTCCTTCTGACCGCTCAATTATCAGGTAGTCACTTCAGTCAGAGGTTGTGATCATCACTGTTTAGCACGCCAAAATGACTGAGCAATATTCTACGGCTGTGTGAATGTAGCCATATTTTCCTCTTGTGAATCAGTCTGATACATCTATCTGCATGTGTGAGTGTGTGAGAAAGCGAGAGAGGGGTAGAATGTAGTTGAATTTGAGTGTCATCCGAGTGTGACCATCTGAAACATTTTTCTGATCCCTATATCCCTTCTCTCTGTCAGACCCACTCTGATGCCAAAGGAGGAGGGCGTCCCAGTGTGTCACGTAGTCGGAATGTGGTGCCGACGGTGGATGAATACCCCCACATAGGAAATTACAGACTGCTGAAGACCATCGGCAAGGGCAACTTTGCCAAGGTTAAACTGGCCCGACATGTCCTCACATCTAAAGAGGTAACTGGATCTCCAGTGTATTTACCTTTTTTTTTTTTTTTTTTTAGTGGATCTACACTGTAAAAAAAATTCCGTAAAATTTACGGTAAAAAACTGGCAGCTGTGGTTGCCGGAATTCTACCATAAAAAATACGGTAACAACGTTTTAGATTTTACGGTTTTAACTTAAATTTACAGTTAAATACTGTAATTTCTTTAACTGATATAATGTTAATATACCAACCTATTAAAGTACTGAAATCTGTTTTGTACCTTTGAAATACACTGATAACCACCAAATGCAGGTGGTGATGAAAAAGTCACATGATGAACCAAAGCCCATCACAAGCAGCTTTTAAATAATAGCATGTATAGAAGGTGCACAGTGTCATTCACACAAGCACTAAACACCATCATGGTGAGACTCATTAAACTGAAATTTGCTATAAACATTAATTTAACAACATTAGATGTAACATACAACCCTAATAAACATAACTGATATAGAAAAAACTAAGAAGAAACAGTTATTTCAAAGAAAAAACGTCAAATTCAAACAGAATTTGAAATGCAATGCAGGGAATACTGGTAACGTCAGTTTACGGTTTTTCCCTGTGAATTTTAATTTTACAGTAGGTTTTTACTGTAGCATTTTCACAGTTTTTTACCGTTAAAATCACAATCATTTTTTACAGTGTAGTTAGCTGAGTCCTCACTACAGTGAAAAAAATTGGTGTGGGATTGACTTTGTTGTACAATTTTCACTCCAAAATTACTAGTAAATTTCATTTACAATTACAAAGTAATGGCAAGTAACAAAACTAAATACTTTCATCATATAGTACACTTATTTCATGGTTTGACCATTTGAGATTTATACATGATGCATCCTAAATTGCATCATGTCTGACTGCTACATGTCCAGGGCCTGTTGCATAAACTGCTTAGACTAGTATTACAAGTTAGTCATCTTTTTTTTTTCTTTTAAGACTACTTATAACTTTATGTCAGTTATATAAAAATTTAAATTAGTCTAATTTGAGAGTACGATTTATCCCTCGGCTAACTGCTAGTTAGTCAGACTAGTTCTTAAAGACACAGTCTTAACATAATGACTTTGTTCATGTAACTGGCCTCAGATATGCTGAATCTAATTTCAAAGCACCTGTGTTTGTGGTGTGGATTGGATGTGAGAAAATAAGATTAAATGTCAGTTTTGCTCAAATTCAGACTATGCAGAAGTAATCAATTATGCAAAAGGTTATTTATCTTGATTTTCTCTTGAATTCTTTTGACATGTTTCAATATTCCCAAGCAGGTTCTTCACCGATACTGTTTCCTCCTTGCTAAACAATTTAAGTAAACTTTATTAGGGTGAAAATGATGCCACAACTGTGGGGCAGTCATATAAACCTTTAAAAGATTTATGATTATTTCAACAAGTAACAGAAATAAGGAAATGCATTGTGAAAAGCGTTCAAGCCAATTGTAATATGAGCTTCTTATAACAAATAAAAGAAGTTGAAATCTGAAAGTTGATCTGTTTTAATAAAAATCAACCTCTGGGACATGCTTCTGACACCCGAATTTGCAGAAACATGCAAATATACATCAAGCACAGTTAGTATTCAGAGTCATCTTTCTAGTGTAACTTTCTGATGTTTTTAAAAAATCTTTTTGAAAAGGTAATTTTATGTTTGAGAGAGGTGTTTAAAGATGTGTTTTTTTTGCTGCAGGTTGCAGTGAAAATCATAGACAAGACACAGCTCAACTCTTCTAGTCTTCAAAAAGTGAGTCTGCAGTTCTCCTCTCTTTATCGATATATCTGTCTGGAGAGGGCACGGAGGGGGTAATTACAGGAAGAGAGGCTGAAGGATTTCCTCTGACGTGGGAATGAACGGGTTCTGCTTTACCCCCACGCGCACATATATATATATATATATATATATATATATATATATATATATACGCTGGTCATGTACCATTAACTTTTTGCTGCAGAATCCTGGAGGATATTAAAGAAATGAGGTTAATGCATTGTTCCTGCTGCTAGTCAAATTTTAACAACGTATGTGCTGTAAAATATTAATATACTACCATTCACAAGTAGGATATTTTGGGGTCAGAAAGATTTTTGGGATAAATTGGTTTTTGAAAGATACTTTTATTGAGAAAGGATGCATTAATTTGATCAAAAATGACAGACAAAAGACATGCAAAAAGATCTCTGTTTCAAATGAATGCTTTTCTTCAAACTTTGTTTATTAGAGAAACCTGGAAAAAAACACTTTCCACACTTCATTAAGCATAACAACCATTTTCAGCTTCTAATAATAATAAGATAAGATTTCTTGAGTACTACAATGCGAACACCTTAGGATGATTTCTTAAGGATCATGTAACAGAAGTGTTAAATATATTAAAATAAAAAGACAGTATTACAGTTTTTGACTCTTTGATTAAATAAATGCATCCTTGAGGTACATAGGACCTTATTTAAAAACTTATCTCAAACTTTTGAACAGCATTGTATGTAATCCCAGATTATCACAATACATCTGTGTTTTTACAAAAATAGAACATATTTACATCTATTATTTAACCAGATGGTAGTAAATGTTCAGACACCGTTTTTTTCATTGTTTATAGCTAGTAAATCCTGACTAAAACAGCTTAAACTAGCCTAAATTCTTTTGATGGTCTTAGATTGTCTGCCAGCCTGGCAAAGCGCTTTGACTAACTGCTCAAAACCCCTATAAAACCAGCCTGACTAGACTGAGATACTAGCAAACCAGCTTAAAATGGGATTGACCTGAGCCCTTAAAGGGACAGTTGACCAAAAAATGAAAATTCTGTCATCATTTACTCACCCTCAAGTTGTTCTGTTTTGAAGAATGTGGGTAACCAAACGGTTGCTGGTCCCCATTGACTTACACAGTATTTTTATTTATTTATTTTTTTTATACATATTATGGAAGTCAATGGGGACAATTTTTTAAAACTCCATTTCATTTCATGTATCTGGCGTTATCACAAGGATTAGGTTAATAGCACCTTGTCAATTCTTACAATCTTCTCAAATCTCCTCTCTTTATTGTGTTTTCTCAGCTCTTCCGAGAAGTGAGAATCATGAAGCTTCTGAATCACCCAAACATCGGTGAGTGACTTAGAAAGTACCCGTCTAACAGGCCACACCACAATTAATAGAATTATTTTAATATTTCAAATCAGTGTCTGACATGAGTCATCAGAATTGTCCGATCCAAGATAAGAGCAGTCTGCCGAAATCGTTGAAATCGGCATTCCTGAGGCTTTGATGTCATAGATGTTGAAGTAATGGACTGTTTGATGTGTGCTGATATGCACTCGCTCAAACCTACACACAAGTCAGATGCTGCTGATATATTGGACTGTGTGTTTAAGTGTGTGTGTTTGCTTGTTCTGTGACGGTGGTCTTGACGGAAATACTAGCTCATTAGCGTTCAGCGTGTGCTCATAAATATCAAAGCACGGAGCTGAAATATGAAAGGAAAGACCTGCCTCCTTTGAGGATGCAGCACTGTGGATTCAGTCCTGATTCGGTCTTTGCTCTCTCTCTGTTCAATGGCCGAGTGTGTCTGTGCTGGTATCACATCACACAATCACAGCTGATTGATCTGAAACGCTCCTTGATCTTTTCCATGACGACACACACAAAGTAGGGATTATGTATTTTATTCATTGCATTAATGTCAAACAGTAGTGGCCTGTTTTCGTTGAATAGACTGATGAATAGCGTAGCTCTGAACTTTAAAACCGACTCCTAAAGCCTGTTCATTTTTATAATTCTACTTTATTAATGCATCTCTCTTTATTGGATGCTGTTTGTTTGGATTTGGAACGTTTCCATTTTTTCCTTTAGGGTTCGTGGGTTTTTATTGTTGCTTATGAGACTTTTTTATGAGAAAAATTTCTTGTCACTGCTGCTCAGGTCAGGAGACTCATTATAATGCAGTTTGTAAGTGTAATCTTTAGCGCTAAACTTTGGTTATAATCTTGTCAGCTGTTCAAGACAGATATGGTGGGTTTGTAGCATTCATTGCAAAGCCTAAAGCAGTTCATATAGAAACAGATGCATTTATCACCACTGCTTTCCTTCATACTTCCAACTCATACCGTGTTATCCCATGAAATAATAATGCTTCACACAGTTTCCAAATCAGACGTGATGGATGATTTGTTTGTATACATCAAAAGCTAAAATGCAGCACAATCACAGCCAGCTGTTGCTACAGTGATGGTGTGTTTTTTTAGGTTAACCTGGAAGTTAGCATCACCCTGGTTCCCTCAACAAAAAACCTGAAAGACTTTTTCCATTGGATTTCCTTTTGGATTATTGCAGGAAATAATCTCTGTGACCAACAAAAATTTGATTCTTACACATTACACTTATTAAAGAAAAAAAATTGACTTCCGGCCGCTGGAACCAGAAGTAAAATGTTAGCTTGTTTCGGCTTTTGACCTACAAAATAGATGGTTCTATTTTGGACCAGTAAGATAAAGATTTCATAGAGATGTGTTATTTCTTGTTAATTCTTGTTAGGGATGGGTCTAAAATTCAAATTTGGTGTGAATAGTCTCTTACATGTTTTGATTTGTGATCATCTCTCTTTCTCTCCTCCAGTGAAGTTATTTGAGGTGATTGAGACAGAAAAGACGCTGTATTTAGTCATGGAATATGCCAGTGGAGGTGAGTGGGCTGAAAGACTAGAACTGCCAGCTGTCAATCATGTCAAGACCTAAAAATCAGGACACTGCATTTTAAATAATGTCATTCTCCCATCTTCCTTTCTCCTTTGACTGATCTGTCTGTTCTTCTCCTCTACTTGTACCACTTCTTCTTTACCTCTTGTCTTTCTCTGTCATTTTCTACTCTATTGCAATGTTCCCCTCTTCCATTTCCAAGGCGAGGTTTTTGATTACCTTGTTGCTCACGGAAGGATGAAAGAAAAGGAAGCGCGTGCCAAATTTAGACAGGTCAGTGCGAGTGCATGTGAGTGAGTCATGCTTCAGTGTCAAAGCTCACATGTACGTACAATGAGCCCACTTGTGAAAATGCTTCCATTTTTCTATTATAACTTTTAATTACTGATCATATCATCAGTTTGAGTGCAATAGTTGAATTGAAAAATTAACATGCATTAACATAAAAGCTGACGATCGTGTTCTCCAGGATGATGTGAGAATGATCCAAACAGAATTATGTGTTTCAGTGGAAGCAAGAACAACTGACATCTGTTCATAAGAGTTCACATGATCAGTGGCACAAGTTTGTTTATTTAATTAGTGACCTAGAAGTCGAGTATATTTTACACTTGCACTAAACTTTTTCTTTATTTAAAAATTCCAAAAACTATGTATTTTCAGGTTTAAATTAGATTTTAAAATATATGGTCTCAGACTTTTGAACATTGTTTATTTTACTACTATCTATCTATCTATCTATCTATATATATATATATATATATATACACACACACACACACATATAAATTGTAATATTTTACAATAAAACTGTTTTTATTATATATATGATCAAATAAATGGAGCCTTGGTAAGCATATACTGTTTTAAACAATAGTGGTTTGTGACAGGTGGTGCTAAGTGGTTCTTTTTTGCTAGTATGAGTGTGTGTGTGTGTGTGTGTGTGTGTGTGTGCACATTAATCTGCTGTGTGTATATGATGGCTTAATTACTGATAGAACAGCTCAATTAAAGAGCGACAACTCCCATGAGCAGCCAAAATGACTTCACCTACTCTCCTGATTACTCACCACACCTCTCTGTATCTCTCTAGATTGTCTCAGCTGTGCAGTATTGCCATAAGAAGTGTATTGTACACCGAGATCTCAAGGTGAGAATGTGTGTGTATTAGGGCCCTTAGGGTCTATTACATATAAACATGCCCTGAGCAGCAAGATCTCCATTCAGCTGTGCCTTCATCTTTCACATGGTCTTTAGTAGTTCTTCTATGTCTGTCACCAAAGTCCATTACAGAAGTCCAGGTGAAGGAATGAGTCCTCTGTTCAAACAGACAGACACACACACACACCCGCATGCTATCATGAGTGTACTCTGAACTCTGGAACTGCTGACCCCAGATCTTTTTTCTTGTTAAGATGAAAGGAAGTGTCTCTCTGGATGAACGTTTCCATGATGATACTCTGCCCACGTAACTGAAGTTGCTTATTGGTCCAAACCATAATCATAGTCACTCTTGAACCTTGAAGTTAGTCATTGTCTCCATGCATAATTAATATAATTCTCTTGCGCCTCACTCTGGACCCCTAGAAATCCTGAATATCCTGCAATCCTGCATTCCCTTTTCTCTTTATCAGCCTCGCTTTTTTGCAAACACACAAACACACTCACACAGAGATGTACACTAAATAATGTCACCGCAATGCTGGAGATGTATTGATTACAATAGAAAAGGTCAATGTTTGCCATATTGATTTAATATGAACACCACAAATAATAAAGCACTTACCCAAGGTTTGCAAATGTACTGTAATTGTGTTGCTTCTCTGTGTTTGTGTGTGTGTGTGTGTGTGTGTGTTAACCATTAAGCCACACCTCTATTGAGGCTACAGAGGTTTCTGGCAGTTCAGGTTGGATTGCAGGATCGCATTTCTTTCAAGTTAAAGGCATGTTGATTGTATTCAGAGCCGGTTGCCACAGCAAAGGAAATCAACAGGAAATTATTAAAGATTTTATTATATATATATATATATATATATATATATATATATATACAGTGGGTACGGAAAGTATTCAGACCCCCTTAAATTTT
>JAFVLL020009281.1:15938-33190 GCA_021397915.2 Tor tambroides
ATATTTACACGGGTCCTACTTCTTGCCTTATCGTTCCGCAGTCGTTTTCCTCTTTTTGTTTTTTATCCGCCATCTCTATCTTTTTGTCGCTCGGCTGTTCACTGAACTCTCTCTCCTCCATATCACGAGTAGACACACCCCTTACTGCTGATTGGCTACACGTTTGTTATGGACTCGGCCCCGACTCGGTTTTCTAAAACGTTTTTGAAAAATTGCATACCCTGCCTTTAAATTCAGACTATGGAGAAGTAATCAAACACACAAAAGGTTATTTATCTTGATTTTCTCTTGAATCGTTTTGACACGTTTCAACATTCCCAAGCGGGTTCTTCACTGATACTGTTTTCTCCTTGCTGAACAATTTAAGTAAACTTTATTTGGGTGAAAATGATGCCACAACTGTGGGACAGTCATATAAACCTTTAAAAGATTTATGATTATTTCAACAAGTAACAAAAATAAGGGAAAGCATTGTGAAAACTCTTCAAGCCAATTGTAATATGATCTTCGAAATATGAAACTTGATCTGTTTTAATAAAAATCAACCCCTGGGACATGCTTCTGGTGACTGAATTTGCAGAAACATGCAAATATAGATCAAGCATGCATAGTTAGCATTCAGAGTCTCTGGTATTCTGGTAAATCCTTTTGAAAAAGGTAATTTTATGTTTGAGAGAGGTGTTTAAAGATGTGTTTGTGTTTCTTTTGTCTCAGGTAGCAGTGAAAATCATAGACAAGACACAACTCAACTCTTCTAGTCTTCAAAAAGTGAGTGCAGATCTCCTCTCTATCTGTATATCTGTCTGGAGAGAGGGCACAGAAGGGGTAATTGCAGGAAGAGAGGCTGAAGGATTTCCTCTGACGTGGGAATGAACGGGTTCTGCTTTACCCCCACGCACACATACATACGCTGGTCATGTACCATTAACTTTTTGCTGTAACTACTGCAGAATCCTGGAGGATATTAAAGAAATGAGGTTAATGCATTGTTCCTGCTTTTAGTGAAAATTTAACAATGTATGTGCTGTAAAATATTAATACACTACCATTCACAAGTAGGATATTTTGGGGTCAGAAAGATTTTTTTTTTTGGAAGAAATTGATTTTTGAAAGATACTTTTATCCAGAAAGGATGCATTAAATTGATCAAAAATGACAGACAAAGACATACAAATAGATTTCTATTTCAAATGAATGTTTTTCTTCAAACTTTGTTCATCAGAGAATCCTGGAAAAAACACTTTCATAACATA
The DNA here is from genome assembly GCA_021397915.2 of Tor tambroides. NCBI lineage: Eukaryota > Metazoa > Chordata > Actinopteri > Cypriniformes > Cyprinidae > Tor > Tor tambroides. The sequence goes on from JAFVLL020009281.1 coordinate 17,192, forward strand.
ACAACCCATAACATGATTTCTTAAGGATCATGTAACAGAAGTGTTAAACATATTAACATATTATTTTGTAATTATAATTATTATATTATTTTGTTAAACACATTATTTTGTTGGTCTTTGATTATCTGCCAGCCTGGCTTAAAGCTCTTTGACTAACTGCTCAAAATCCCTATAAAACCAGCCTGACCAGACTGAGAGACCAGCAAACCAGCTTGAAATGGGATTGACCTGAGCCCTTAAAGAGACAGTTGACCCAAAAATAAAAATTCTGTCATCATTTACTCACACTCAAGTTGTTCCAAACCTGTTTGAGTTTCTTTATTCAGTTGAACACAAAAGATGACATTTTGAACACTGGAGGTAACCAAACAGTTGCTGGTCCCCATTGACTTCCATAATATGGAAGTCAGTGGGAACCATTTTTTAAGCTATCCATTCAATTTAATGCATCTGGCATTATCACAAGGATCAGGCTAATAGCACCTTGTCAGTGCTTACAATCTTCTCAAACCTTCTCTCTTTATTGTGTTTTCTCAGCTCTTCCGAGAAGTGAGAATCATGAAGCTTCTGAATCACCCAAACATCGGTGAGTGATTTAGAAAGAACCCGTCTAACTGGCCACACCAAAATGAATAGAATTACTTTAATATTTCAAATCAGCGTCTGACATGAATCATCGGAACTGTCTGAACCAAGATAAGACCAGTCTACTGAAATCGTTGAAATCAGCATTCCTGAGGCTTTGATGTCATAGATGTTGAAGAAATGGACTGTTTGATATGTGCTGAAATGCTCTCGCTCAAGCCTACACACAAGTCAGATACTGCTGATGTATTGAACTGTGTGTTTAACTGTGTGTGTGTATGTGCCTGTGCTGTGACGGTGGTCTTGATGGAAACGCTAGCTCATTAGCGCTCAGCTTGTGCTCATAAATATCAAAGAACAGAGCAGAAATATGAAAGGAAAGACCTGCCCCCTTTGAGGATGCAGCACTGTGGATTCAGTCCTGATTCAGATTCTTTGCTCTCTCTCTCTGTTCATTGGCTGAGTGTCTCTGTGCTGGTATCACATCACACAATCACAGCTGATTGATCTGAAACGCTCCTTGATCTTTTCCATGACGACACACACAAAGTAGGGATTGTGTATTTTATTCATTGCGTTAATGTCGAACAGTAGTGGCCTGTTTTCATTGAACAGACTGTGAAGAATAGCGTAGCTCTGAGCTTTAAAACCGACTCCTAAAGACTATTCATTTTTATAATTCTACTTTATTAATGCATCTCTCTTTATTAGATGCTGTTTGTTTGGATTTGGAGCATTTCTATTTTTTCCTTTAGGGTTTGTGGGTTTTTATTGTTGCTTATGAGACATTTTTTTTATGAGAAAAATTCTTGCCACTGCTGCTCAGCTAAGGACACTCATTCTAATGCAGTTTGTAAGCGTAATCTTTAGCGCTAAACTTTGGCTATAATCTTGTCAGCTGCTCAAGATAGATATGGTGGGTTTTGTAGCGTTCGTTGCAAAGCCTGAAGGGCTTCATGTAGAAATGGATGTATTTATCACCACTGCTTTCCTTCATACTTCAAACTCATACAGTGTTATCCCATGAAGTAATAATGCTGTGCTGTAGAGGTGTAGATGTTCTACATCAGTAATATGATTTTTTCTCAACCTCAGTTGTTTGCACTGTTGAAATAGTTTTACTGTGAAGGCTTTCTATTGAGTTGAATGGCAAATTTTCACAATTCTATAAAAAATATACCACGTTGAATTGTTCAGAATACAAACAAAGATTCACACAGTTTCCAAATCAGATGTGACAGCTGATTTGTTCGTGTACATCGAAAGCTAAAATGCAACACAGTCACAGCTTGCTATTGCTAATAGAGTGCTGCAGTGATAGCGTGTTTTTTTAGGAAGTTAGCATCACCCTGGTTCCCTTGACAAAAACCCAATAGAATTTTTCCATTGGCTTTTGGATTATTGCAGGAAATAAGCACTGTGATGAAATAAGCACTTTATGAATTTTCAAGCCCAAACACATAATATATCGACAGGAGTAAAAAGCTAAATGTAGGTTATTAGTGAACAACACCATGTTAGAATAGTTTGCGAAAGCAATAATAAACACAGTGAGGCTGTAAAAGTGGACTAGATGAGTTTACCTGTAGAGTAGATGAGTTTAGCCACTGGTTAGCAACTGTCCTTTTCAAGACAAGTAAAAGCTTTAAAAAAATCACAAGGGGTTTTTACTCATGTATTGTATGTCTTAAGTAAAACGTGAAAATGTCTTCCTTGTGTTAACCACAGACCTTATTTCAGCTAATTAACCAAAAACCTATTAAAAAATTGACTTCAGGACAATGGAACCAGAAGTAAAATGTTAACTTGATTCTGATTTTGACTTACAAAAAATGTCATCCCTGTAGAACTCTATTGATGTTAGATTTTGGGCCAGTAAGATAAAGATGTGAATGATTTCATAGAGATGTGTTATTTCTTGTTAATTCTTGTTAGGGATGTGCTTAAAATTCAAATTTGGTGTGAATGGTCTCTTACATGTTTTGATTTGTGATCATCTCTCTTTTTCTCCTCCAGTGAAGTTATTTGAGGTGATCGAGACAGACAAGACGCTGTATTTAGTCATGGAATATGCCAGTGGAGGTGAGTGGGCTGAAAGACTAGAACTGCCAGCTGTCAATCATGTCAAGACCTAAAAATCAGGACACTGCATTTTAAATAATGTCATTCTCCCATCTTCCTTTCTCCTTTGACTGATCTGTCTGTTCTTGTGTGCTTGTGTCTGTGTGTGTGTGTGTGTGTGTGTGTGTGTGTGTGTGTGTGTGTGTGTGTTAGGGCCCTTAGGGTCTGTTACATCTAAACATGCCCTGAGCAGCAAGATCTGCATTCAGCTGTACCTTCATCTTTCACATGGTCTTTAGTAGTTCTTCTGTGTCTGTCACCAAAGTCCATTACAGAAGTCCAGGTGAAGGAATGAGTCCTCTGTTCACACACACACACACACACACACACGCTATCATGAGTGTACTCTGAACTCTGGAACTGCTGACCCCAGATCTTCTCCTTGTTAAGATGAAAGGAAGTGTCTGTCTGGATGAACGTTCCCATGATGATACTCTGCCCATGTAACTGAAGTTGCTTATTGGTCCAAACCATCATCATAGTGACTCTTGAACCTTGAAGTTAGTCACTGTCTCCATGCATAACTTAATGTAATTCTCTTGCGCCCCGCTCAGGACCCCCAGAAATCCTGCATAGTGTACAATTGTGTGTCTGAACCTCTTCCTTTTTCTCTCTCTCTCTTTTTTTTGCACACACACAAACACACACACACAGAGATGTACACTAAATAATGTCACTGCAGTGCCTGGAGATGTATTGATTACAATAGAAAAGGGCAGTGTTTGCCATATTGATTTAATATGAGCACCACAAATAATAAAGCAATTACCCAGATTTGCAAATGTACTGTAATAGTGATGCATCTCTGTCTGTATTTGTGTGTGTGAGTTAACCATTAAGCCACACCTCTATTGTGGCTACAGAGGTTTCTTGCAGTTCAGGTTGGATTGCAGGATCTACATCGCATTTCTTTCAAGTTGCAGGCATGTTGATTGTATTGTATTCAGAGCCAGTTGCCCCAGCAAAGGAAATTAAAATGATTGAAATAGTTTTGCCCTCACTAGCTGGAAGCAAAAACATACATACACTACCATTCAAAAGTTTAGGGTCAGAAATATTTTCTTATATATATATTAATGGGTTTATTCATTAAGGATGCATTAAATTGGTCAAAAGTGTCAGTAAAGACATTTATAATGTTACAGAAGATTTCAGATAAATACTGTTCTTTTGAACTTTTTATTCATAAAGGAATCCTGAAAAAAAAGGATTATGGTTTCAAAGCAGCACAACCGTTTTCAACATTGATGATAATACAAATTTATCTTGAGCAAAAAATCAAATGACAGTAAAGACTGAAGGAATGGCTGCTGGAAATTCAGCTTAGCCATCACAGGGATAAATTACATTATACTAAAATAGATAACATTTATTTTAAATAGTTATAATATTTCACAATATAACAGTTTTACTGTATTTTTCAAATCTTATAGACTCCAAACTTCTGAATAATGTACAGCATGACCATTGTAGTCTGATTCTTGAATGAATGACTCTTATGAGTCAGTTCTTTTTATTGAATTGGTCTAAAAGACTCAAATCAGTCTTGAACTCATAGGTTAGTGTCTTTTTCTTTCACTCATCTCCAAATTGAGAAGAATCAAGAACTTATTGTATTAACTGTGACTGGTTTGTCTACATGACAGTATGTAGTTAACATATCGGGCCCTTTTGCAAAAACAAAATTCTTTCACTGAACACAGTGAAATGTGATTGATTAACATCATGTTAAGCAGCCAATGGGCACACGGATGACATATTAAATACAGCACAGCTAAATTCAGTCTTGCAAAGGCAATATAATATCGCCTTCGTTAGATATTCCCTCTACCCATGCCTCATCCATTTCTTTGTTGCTGTGTGTTTGCATGTTGTAAAAGTTTGGCTCTGTTGGCAGAGTAATATTTAACTCTGCAAACCGAGCCCAGTTAGCACCCCGCATCTGTTGCTAGGCAACACGGCCTCTCTTCGCGGCTAAAGTTGGTGTGTAGATCTTGAGTGGCAGCACAGAGGGCAAGTCTCAACACATTCACAAACACACACACAATAGCATGAGAGAACTCATTAGGAAAACTTGGGCAAACACCCTGAAGGAAGAGAAACAGGCATTTCCGATAGACAGTTGAGCATTGAGGTCAAAAACGGAGATGTGTGTTTTGCTGATTGTGTGAACGACGAATGCTGAACACTTGTCCACTGTATCAAACTTCTTACCATCATGCCATCCTCTTTTTCTCCCTCAGGCTGAGAATCTTTTACTGGATGCTGACATGAACATAAAGATCGCTGACTTTGGTTTCAGTAATGAGTTTACGGTGGGCAATAAACTGGACACGTTTTGCGGGAGCCCACCGTATGCAGCCCCTGAACTCTTCCAGGGCAAAAAGTATGATGGTCCAGAGGTGGATGTGTGGAGTCTCGGGGTCATACTATACACGTTGGTCAGTGGCTCGCTGCCTTTTGATGGACAGAACCTGAAGGTGGGAGACAATGAATATCTGTCTTAATGTCCCTGTTTGTCTCTGTCCTTTTATTTATCGTCCTCATTTGTACTGTATCATCCTCATTGTGTTTCTCTTCGTCTTATGCAGGAGTTGCGAGAGCGTGTTTTAAGAGGGAAGTATAGGATTCCCTTCTACATGTCCACAGACTGTGAGAACCTGCTGAAGAAGTTTCTCATCCTCAATCCTACCAAGAGGGGAAGTTTGGAGGTGCGTCTGATTTAGACCTTGATTTAGACTGATGATGTGATCAGTAATTAAAAACTTGATTTATACACAACAGATATCTGACTGTAAACTAAAATACAGACAAAGGCCTTACATTTAAAGTAGCTTAAAGTATGAGTTTTCAGTGTAAAACATGGAAAAAATATTTTAAAAACAAAAACCGTACATACCTATAAACTTCTACATGCTGAGCCTGAAATCTAAAAAGTTAAGTAAATTGTAAGTAAATTGAGTTGTTAATTTTTGAGAAAAAAAAGGTAATATGAAAAGCAGTTCCTGGCAGAAGGTTTTATTACAACATACTATACTTATTCAGAACAGTAGATCTCAACCTTTTGACATCAAGGCCTTCTATAGTTCACAATGATATTCAAAAGCCCCATGACTGGCTTTTGTTGACCCCCACTGCTCCGGGTGTGTGTTCACGGTGTGTGTGTGTGTGTGTGTGTTCACTGCTGTGTGTGTGCACTTGGATGGGTTAAATGCAGAGCACAAATTCTGAGTATGGGTCACCATACTTGGCCACATGTATGACTTTTCCAGTCATTTATGATTTGCTGGATAAGGATTTTTACAAGTATTTTTTACTCACGTAACCCGAAAAAAAGCTTTTTTATGAAATGTTTAAAATGTTTTCCCAAGATTGTGGGAATGCTTTGGGGGCGTTCACTCTGAACGTGTTTTTCCATTCCAATGCGCTACTTTTCCATTGTTTTTCTATGTAAACATGTGCAAGATGGACGTGTGTGATTGTTGCACTAGCGTCTTTCGCAGTGTCTCACATGAGGTTGAGTTAAAAGAATTTAAACTTTTAACACACAGCGTGCTCATCAATGTTAGTTCCGAAACACTGGGGCAAACAGAAGACTCCGGAGGCGGGGGAAACGTTGCAAGCTTTTGTTTACAGTAGCAAGTTGGCATGGCTATTGTTTTATTTGACAGCAGTATGGTGGAAGAGGCATTTTGCATGGCGCTTTTCTTTTTAAAACCATTCCTTAACACTGCGTCTTGCATTTTTAGATGCAACAATGCATTCTATGTGAACAGCCCCTTCAAGGGTGAATTAAAATGGGAAATGTCTTGATTTTTAATTGTTTTATCTTATTTTAATGCTTTTTTTATCTTAAGACCCCTTTGAAGTTCGCTGAGGTCCCCTAGTGGACCCTGGTCCTGGTTGAGAGCCAGTGATTTTAAATAAATGTATTAATTAAAATTAAATGAATTTAAGGTTTTTTGCTTCTTTTGATTGATTGATAAAATCTGTTACATTTACATAATGCTTTATATTTTGCATTTAAGCATGTGAATGACAAAATTATGTTTTGCTTTTATTCAGATAAACAGATTTTTTGGCAAAATATTTGCATTTGAATTCATAGTCTGGTTGCCTAAAAACACTTAAAGATATGGTTATGTGATCCCTCACCATTCTCTGTCTGTGTATCTGCCGTTGGCTCAGCAGCAGATCATGAAGGATCGCTGGATGAATGTAGGTCATGAAGATGATGACCTGAAGCCTTACACTGAGCCTCAACCTGACTACAAAGACCCCAGGAGAACAGGTGTGTAGTTCTCACACATTTGAAATAGTTTAGATGTTAAGAAAACGTTCCAAGATTTGGAAGTGTTTTACAAAGGTATTGCAATGACATTGTGTATATGTTGCCCATTTAGACATAATGCTTCAGATGGGTTTCAGTCAAGAGGAAATAGAGGAATCTCTCATCAAACAAAAATACAATGAAGTCATGGCTACCTACCTGCTGCTTGACTATAGGAATTCAGAGGTACACACATATAAACATACACGTACTTTCATGCCCACAGAGGTCGCTAAATGATGATGATACTTTTTGTTTGAAATTTCTGACTCGCAGCTTGACGAGGGTGTCAACTTGTCGCTAAAGCCACGCCCAGGAAGTGACCTCACTAACAGCAATGGCCCTTCTCCACCTCATATGGTACAGCGCAGTGTGTCATCCACTCAGAAACCTGTCAGAAGATCAACAGATCAGGGTGAGCGGATTGGGAGCGTTTGTGAATGAAGACCTTTATAAACACACATTTACACATATGTTTGCCCTTCATACTCTCTCTTCTTTGTCCCTCAGGCTCATACTCGAAACGGCCTCAGGGAGAAAACAAGCATGGAGTAGAGGATTCTGGGAGGAAAGGTTCAAGTAGCTCCACCAAAGTTCCACCCAGTCCGGTTATCTCCATCGAACGCAAAAAGAGTTCCACACCCTCTACTGTAAGTGTGTGTCTGTTTGGTGATATGTTTCTCAGAGATTTATGTACTTTTTAATTTTTTTTATATTGTGTCTGAAAACTGATAAATGGAAAAATTTTAATTCTACATTATTTTTTGTAAATAAATTACTAAACTAAAATGCTATGTTATGCATTATGTACGATATAAAAATATTATTTTTCAATATATACTTAAGAGTACATTTAACACTGTTATAAAATTATTTTTTTTAAAAACAAACTGCCTAGTGAGTGTTAGGTGACAGCAAAACCGAACTAAATATAAAAGTTTGATGAAAGAGAATGTACAATTAAATATCGTACCAGAGGTACACGCATACCATTAGTAGGGCCCTATGATTTCCGCGATGCAGAAAACGCGGACGGAATCGTGGAATCCAGTCATAAAAACAGAATTTACAGTTTAACGCGGAATGTCACGGAATTTGTCAAAGTTTGGATGAATTAATCAAAAGTAGGTCATTACACTTAAATCAAATTGCGATATGGACTAGTATCTGTAAATATTAAGCCGCAAAAGTCGATTTAAATATGAATCCTGCATGTTCTGCGCGTCTCTGTATGAATGGAGCAGACGCGCGGTTTTGTTTACTACATAAACAGCGCGCGTGACGCTCGCGGTGATTTCAGCATCTGCCGTCTCAATGAGGACATAAATACATGAACAATATCTCCAAAACTGCTCTGAGAGTCACTTCACGAGCATTTTACCATTTCATTTGAGTAAAACTAGCGTCATATCATATACACACAGAACTTTAAAGGTATTCACGGCAACCCGTCAAAATAAAAGTTCGGTTTCACTTATTAAAGACATTGTGCCAGAAATAGGCTATATTACTATTATTTAGTAGAATGTATGTAGTACCACTACTACTACTTACTACTACTGTTAAAAAAAAAATTAAATTTTTTTTTATTTTTTTTAAAGAAATAATCACAAAATATCTTAATTTTAATAGTAAATCCCCTTTATTTGCCAAAAATTTAAATGTTTAATTTTCATTAATTAAAATATAAATTAAATCAATGTTTTATGCCTTCATCTGATAACCAGTAAAATTTAAATACACAACACAGAATTTCTGAGGGGGGAAAAACATTTCATAAGGCTACTGTGAGAATAAATAAAAATTGTTTGTATGCATTCAAATAATTAGACATGCTAAAACACAGAATTTGGTAACAATAAAACATAAGGTGAGAAAAAAATAAAACATTTCATACGGCCCTAAATGCCATTTTTGTTACACTTTTAATAAATTAATGTTAAATTGTATAAGTTTCATGATTTTAATTAATTAGACATGCTTTTTGATTAATAACATTTAATTTGACCTTTAAAAAAAGAGTCCAGAAAAATTAAAACGGAAAAAAATGAATCCAGAAAAATTAAAACGGAAAAAACAGAATTTAGAAAAAAACAAAACGGAATTTGGGAAAAAATAAAACGGATTTCATAGGGCCCTACATTAGTTAGAAGAATAATACTTGTTCAACAATATTTTGAGATGTGGCATTCATGTGTCCTTTCCCAATTCTGTGCCCCCTCTTGTCCTGTCATTTCCACTCTCGACTGCCAAACAAAGAAGTCAAAACTTTTTCAACATATAAAACACAATTATGCAAAAAAGGGAACTATATCATTTAGAGCATGTTTATCTAGACAGAGTGCTTGTTGATCTTTTACAAGCTAGGGCACTCAAGCTTATCAACAGGACTAATACAGTACCAAAGTCACGTCATGTTCTTTAGTTCAGTTTCCATGTACTTGAAGAACATGTAATTACATTATGGATTGAGGAAGCTTTTGACATAATAGCAGGGTAATTTTTAAACATCTTAACTACTGCTTCTGTTCCCAGTTACACGAGGGTGCCCTGAAAAGCCTGCTGCTTTCCACACTGATATTTTTCATGCAGCAGATGGCTGGAAGGGCTTGCCCAGGGTTGAAGTGCACTCTCTGACCGAGAGATGTTTGGCACGTCCAAAGCTCATGGCTTCTGCTCTCAAGTTATTTCTGAGAAAATGCTACAGAGGATGCTATTTTGAGCTTTCACACACCACATCATACTTGGAGTTTCTAGGTCTGCACATCTTTAGATAATGTGCCTTTTTCCTTTGTTCTCAAAGTGCAAATACTGTTGTATGAATAGGCCCTGTCTGAGTACCAACCAAGTAGTAGCTCTACCACAAGTTGGATGAGAGAGCAAACATTTTCACACCTTGAGCAATAGACAAAAATGTGTTTTGTTTCTAGTTTGTCATTCACCCAGGGTTCATAGCAGGGCTGTCCCTTGTATGGTTCATAGCATGATTCATTTAATCACTCCTAGCCCAAACTTGGATTACTGTTGCAGTTCTGGAACTAATACATGCAAATGTGCAATTATCAGGAAAAATCTAGTAAAGAGATTATAGAAATTTAAGCTGCAGTCCGTAACTTTTGATTCTCTAGCGGTTAATAAACAGAACTGTGTTCGTCTTGCGGAAGAACATTGTAGCCGGAGCTACTTCTCTCTGTTTATGTCTATGACAAATCACGGAGAAACTGTAAGTGCACCGTAGTGATTCAGGATAAGCCAAAAACACGGTTTGGAAAATGGATTCATGATGTACTCACTTATTATATAAATTTTGAACAAGAAAAGTTACAGACTGCAGCTTTAAAGAATATTATTATTAATAATATTTAATAGTAAATGCATTTATGCCATTTCCGAGCAGCTTTAGGCCTTCTGTGTGAAGACACCTAAATGCCACTTCAAAAATACTTCTCTGAAACCTTTGCAGTGTAAATTTGGCATTAGTTAGCAGTAACAACACTGGTTTGCACCTGTGTGTGTTTGTGATTTCAGAATAGTATCCTGTCCACGGGCACAAGCCGCAGCAGAAATTCCCCCGTTTCTGAGAGAGCCACTCTGGGAGTGCAAAACGGCAAGGACAGGTACACCCAAAGACACATGCATCTGTTGAAAGAGTGTAAATCTCAAAAAAGGCAAAGTACAGAAAAACACTTACCTTTCTCTTACTGTCACACACACGTATACGGGCACAGTTCATCCCTCTAGATAAGATCACTAACAAAACCAGTCATCAGTTTTGTCTGTTTTACATTGCACACACACACACACACACACACACACACACACACACACACACACAGTCTACTTCTATCTCCTGTCTCTATGCTGTTGGCCGTTACCTGCCATGGAGCCCAGACTGACATGCTTTTGATCTCCAGAAAGGCCGAGTTGTGCCAGATTGGCATACTTCATCCTGGATTTCAGCTGGATTAGTGATGCCTAGAGAACCATCTCATTCAGACCCACACACTAATTTAAAGAGAAAAATGTCCATCACTAGAGTATTCTTTTGAAAACCTTTTAGATGCCTTAATTGGTTAAATCCCAGTCACACATGCATGCATTAAAGCATCATCTAAACCCCATATAAACCTCCCACGATCATCGCCAACAAACACTAAGTCAGTCATCCTTCACTTCCTGTGCACCACTAACCATTCATGCATCATAACTCCTCCTTCTCCAGCATTCATATTGCTGCTTATGCTCACATTCCACACACTCCAGTGTCTTCACTATATCAGTTATGCATAAGCATATGCATGAGATGTGTTTTTAAAAATGGAGATAGAGCTTTCTGCCTACTGGAGTCTTATTGCATGAAGATGATGTCTTCTGCGCTATCAAAGTGGTGACCATCAGATGCTTTAATTATGGTCATGAATCAAATCGATATGCATGTACCTTGTAGTTTAAAAATTATTAATTGGTTAATCAGCTGAGACAAAACACATCTGTGGGAATTTGAACTTTGAATGAGCACTTTTGCTCTGCCAACAAGTGTCAATTCCAGTGCAGAAAGCCCTATGCCATTAGCAATAATGAAAGCTTGTTCAGACCAAGTCAGGGATAAGATTTCAAAAGGAAACAATGCATTTCTATAAACTCCTTTGTACCAAGCTCTGAATAACATACTGCATGGATCATTTGTTGTACTTTTTTCATTAGTATTATTGTTATTAGTGTCATTATTTCTTTATGGTTCTGATGGAGAAAACAAACTCTCAGACGAATAAGATTGGCTTTTAGGTCATGTGTCAGCCGAGTAAGATTTGATTTTGATAACAGAAGCTTGCAGTATTTGCAGAGCTACATAGATAAACACAGAACAACAAAAATAACAAAATACTAAAATATCACATACTGTTAAAATGTTTGGAGTTAGTAATGTTTTAAGAAATTAATGCTTTTATTCACATGCAGTGTTATAGAAAAAGACATGATGTTACAAAATACTTCTATTTCAGACAAGTTCTTTTGAACTTTGTATTTATCCAAGAAACCTGAAAAAGGTAATTATGGTTTATTATACTTTTTCTTGAGCACCAAATCAGCATATTAGAATGGTTTCTGAATGATAATTGGACACTGAAGACTAGAGTAATGGCTGCTGAAAATCCAGCTTTGCCATTGCAAGAGTAAATTACATTTTTAAATATATTGAAATAGAAAACTCTTATTTTAAATTGTAATAATATTTCACAATATTACTATTTTGCTGTATTTTAGATCAAATAAATGCAGACTTGGTGAGCATATAAGAATTTAAAAAAAAATAAAAATTACCGACTCCAAACTGTAGTGTATGTACAGAAGAGTTGCTATATACAAAAGAATATGTGTCTGTACATAAAGTAAGATAAATTACAGTAGAAGACTACTGTATATTCACAACAGTACTTTATTCATTGGACTTGATGTGTATGGTTTTGGTGGAAGGAGTTGTTATACTTTCTCTCATTCTCTCAATTCTCTCATCATTTACTCACCCTCATGCCGACCCAGATGTTTATGACTTTCTTTCCCAAAGCTGATGCTTCAAAAATCACACAAAGTGAACATGAAGGTAATCCACATGGCCCCAGTTATTCAATCAATAGCCACTTTTCTGCCGAAATTACCACCTTGTCCCAGGAACTTTTTTTCCTGCAGACCTGTTGCTGTCTGCATTTCCATCGTGGTCTAAAGTACCGTGAAGATTGGTCTGCGCGCATTTCTCAATACCAAGTACGCAAATTTCTGACTTGCATCCTTGGTAGTTCGGATTTCGCAAGTTCGACTCAGGAGTGTGGAAATCCGGGGACGGGAGGACGCAAGTCCGGTAATTCTGCAAAGAGCAGCGTACTTGAAAACGTCAAGTCAGCTCGCCTGGCTACTGCAATTTCCCTCAATGTATTTACAAAAAGATGAAATATGATATCAAACACCACTGCCTCTTTTCATTTTCATTTAAACATATTAATAGCCGCAAAAATGTAGTTCAGGGAATGTACATACAATGAAAGGAAATATTATATCAAACAGCATTGCCTCTTTTTATTTTCATTTTAACATATTGATAGATATATAATAAAGACCATAGATGTTAGATTTACACAAAACAAATTATATCTCATGTTTAACCTCTACAGAGACATCAGAGTCAGCGGCAAATGTCAGAAGGACTAGCCGAGTTAAGGCTGCTCTCATCGGGATACTTGAGCACTGAGCGCCCGGTGATCGTGTGGAGCTCACATCTCCGAAATCAGCGACACACATTTTCAAATAGACACTGTCTTTATAAATAAACCGCAGATTTCAGTTTAAAACAACTACATTCTCACCTGATATACTCTTAAAACTACATTTCATGACACAATAACAGTAATATTTTGAAAATTATGCGAATATGATGGTTGAAATACAATGCTGTGTGAACTCAACAATCAGCATGTTCAGCACCATGAACGAAAGTTCATGCAGTGGAAAAGGGCTTAATGTCTGAAGTAAAACAATAGGTGTAAGAAAAATAATATTATTTTTTACTTTTTTTTTAACTATAACCTATCACTTCTGGCCAACTGTCATATGTCTTGTTCTGAGGCAGGGGTCCTGTACACTTTTCATTGTTTGGAGAAAGATTGATTATTTTTAGAAAAATCTTTTTGTGTATGTCTAAACAAAAGTAAGTCATAAGTCCTGAGAAGACGGCATAAGGGTGAGTAAATGATGAGAGAATTTTTTGTTTTTGGGCGAAGTATCCCTTGAACTTGGTGTGAACAAGCCTTTAACTGTTGTTATTAGAGCTGTGCTCTGCTACTGTAGTTCTCTATGGGTGTGTAAGTATGTTATGATAACACTGATGAATGATGAAGACCCCATGATTTCAAATTATGCTTGCTAGAATAAGAACATCATCTGTTCCTAACATCAACTTTTGACTAGCAATAGCAAGTAGCAGTCATGTGATGTATACAAAAGGCTATTTAAAAAAGCCCTGCGCTATGTCACGCCCCAACTTCCTGTTTAAGTAACTAATGTTTCGACACGGGAAAGAAAACTGTTTACATCAAACGATTTCATGGGGTCTTTAAGAGTTATAACCTTTTGTCCTTTTAATGCTACTGCAGGTTTTGTTGATTTGCCTGTGTGTTTTCTCATGAGCTTATCTGAAGGCATTCAGACGGTGTGTCGGGTTAAAAATTCCCCACACATCCCTCTTCCTTTTCCATTTCTTTCTCTCTCTCCTGGATCATTTGTCTTTGAACACTCATTTTGTTTTCTTCTGTCTGCGTTGTGAGTGTGTGTGACTTTGTGTGTCTTTGTTAGTGTATGTATAGCTTTAAATGGATTAGGGTGGCTTGTGATGGAAAAAAGCACCATTAACTCTGTTGTAAGGTTGCTGTAGTCATCTGTAATAGGCTTAGCTTCTCTCTGCCACATAGCAAGGTGATAGCATGTTATTTCTCCACCACAAGCTCAGCTAATCCCTGCATAGTGGCGTGTGGGTGTGTGTGTGTGTGTGTGTGTGTTTCTTTTGTGCTTTTCTCTGAAATTGGCACTCTGTTTGACCTCTCCCTCCCTCCATCTCCCCCTCTCTCTCCTGTACCATTCACCACTGTCTCTCACTTCAGATGCCCAGGTCTATCTATCTATCTATCTATCTATCTATCTATCTATCTGTCGGTCTATCTTTCTGTCGGTCTATCTATCAGTCGCTCTATCTGTCTGTTGATCTATCTATAGGTCTATCAGTTCGTCTATCTATTGCTCTGTCTGTCTGTCTGTCTGTCTGTATCTCTATCGGTTTATCTATTGCTCTATCCATCTATCTATCAGTATCTATTTTATCGCTCTATCCATCTATCACTATCTGTCTATCGCTCAATCTGTCTGTTGCTCTCTCTGTCTGTCTGTCGCTTTATTAATCACTCTAGCTGCCTATTGCTCTTTCTTTTGCTGTCTGTCTATCTATCTATCTATCTATCTATCTATCTATCTATCTATCTCTGTCTATCTGTCTATCTGTCTGTCTGTCTTAAGCCCCAAGTATACTTCGTTTTTGTAGCCTTACATTTAAACACGTAGCCTTTCTAAGTATACTCCATTTGATGTTGTGCGTGAATGTTGACACTTTCACTCTAGAAAGCTTCAGCCATGTCCAGTTTCTGCTCTGATTTTCCCCGTTAAGTTATGACCGATAACAAATATCTTTGAACTCTTTTAAACCAAAGCTGAGCTGTCTCATACCCTCTCATTCACAAGCGCTTGTCAGTGTGACCGTCTGTTATTGTTGAAGTCTCTGCTATTTTGTAGTTGTTGTTCCATCTCTCTAGTTTCGTTTTCTACTGTGAAACAACGGCCCGGGACAGAGTTGCCACCTTGTGGAAGAACTGATTACTGCAAAATAACTGTGCATGTGCGACCTGCGCGTACAAAGTACAAAAATCAGGCGGTGCGTGTGCAGTACGCGCATACTGTTCTGATGACGAAATTCGCATCGTGCGCACTGTACGCTGTTCCTTTGCATATGTGTAAAAAGTGAAGTATACTTTGGGCTTTACACTGTATTCTGTCAGTCTATTGCTCTGTCGCCTTGCTCTGTTTATCACTCTATCATTCTATCCATTTATATTTCTATAGCTATAACTGTCGATCTCTCATCTATTTATTGCTCTATCCATATATGTCTATCTATTGTCTGTTTGTTGATCTGTCAGTCTCTCTGTCTGTTGGTCTGTATATTAGTCTGTCTGTCTTCATCATTCTCTCTAATGTGTGCGAAGTGTTGTTTCTAATGGAATGCTTCTCCCTCCCTCCCTGCCTCCACACATGCGTACACACTCGTGTTTATGTGTGTCGATTTGTGCGTGTGTGTACGGAGGGGCCGCTCTCTCTCTCCCCTCAGCCTAAACACGCCCGGGTCCCGCGCCTCCACGGCCTCGGCC
>JAFVLL020009282.1:0-12520 GCA_021397915.2 Tor tambroides
ATACCCATTCAATTGAATTTGACACAGGTTAACTTCACTCAAAGTGTAGTAACATCTACAAGCAATATGAATGCTCCTGAACTAAATTTCAACTGAGGGGTTGAATACTTATGTAATGGAATCATTTATGTTTTTTATGTATGATACATTTGCAAAGATGTTAAAAACCTTGCTTTGTCATTATGGTGTGTGGAGTGTAGATTGTTGTGGAAAAAAAAGTAATTTAAAGCGGTTAAACGTAAGGCTGCAACATAACAAAACGTGAAAAAAATGAATACTTCTGCAAGGCAAATGAAAATTGAATACTTCTGCAAGGCACTGTATATATATATATATATATATATATATATATATATAGACACACACACACACACACACACACACTCTGTATTTACTGCTAAATAAAACCAGGGGACTTCAGTGTTAATAGTAGGCATAATCTTGTTGAAATGTTCATCTTGTTGTTAGAACAATTGTTTTGTACACTGTAATGGATTACAATAATCAGGTACAATTTGAAAACGGTTTCTTCTCAAATCAATAATTTATGCCCCTTTCATAATTATAATTATATAATAAGCGAGACAACGGTGCATTATCCCTTAAATGTCAATCTTGTTTGACCGTGTTTGTTTGTCTAGGTTCAAATCTACTTGCTAGGAACTGTTTTTCTTCGCTTAATCATTGCATTTGATGAGCTAATAAAATTTTTCACCTCAAATCAATATTTTGTGTCTAATTATTTACTTGTGACATTTATTTTGCGATAACAGTTGGCTGGATGTACATTATCCCTTGCTTAATGACCACTAAAGCATATATTGCAATTGACCATTGGCAACCAATTTTGTGCCAGTTTGATGTCTTTTGTATCACTTTGTGGTCTCTTTCTATTCACATAATAAAGTAATTTAAATTTAAAACATATTTCATAAGTGTGATAATCTAAAGCCATCATTGTGCAAGAACCCTACGCTTGGCACTTGATCATTATGATTTTGTGCATATCAACTGATTGTACTTTTACTTAACAAAAAAGTTCTGATAAATGATGTATGTTATAAATGTTACATCAATGTTTAATAAGTTTTGGTTACATGATCATGTCGGACCCCACACAGAGTGAGAGTATAGGCTGGTTGTAAGGAAATCCTTAGGGGCTGAAGCAGAAGAAGCAGTCCCTTTGATGAAAGCCTATAGACAGATGAGCAAGTCCAGCTGTCCAGAGCCATTCGGCATCAGTTTACAGCAACCTAAGTGCCTTCCCAAGAGATCCCAGAGCAAATGGACCCACCGGCCCGGTACCCTTTTACCATATGATATGGCACATACTGTCCTCATAACAGCACACTTTTCATGCAGCCAGGCACACATGGACACACAAATCTTAGAACAAACTGTTCTTTCTCAGTGGAGTATCACTTTATTTTATTGCTTTTATGTCAGAATTGCAAGGCAGTAAAAACAGATGCCCTCCCCGCAGACGCTCAAACAAATGCATGCATGCATCCTGAAACAGCTGATTCTCTCTCCTCCTCAGGGGGGCTCCGCCTGGTGCCAGACCCAACGGCTGAATGTTGTAATACTGTTATTCTGTAGCGCTTAAATGCCTCAGCTGTCGAAAAAATTCAACTCGCCTGCCAAACATCCTGGGACTAGTACAAACTTCAGGGATGTTTTGGCAGTGTTTCTTCTGACCTCTACTTTCTGAACTGAACTTTCTTTCCACAGAAAGGTCTACTAATTTGCTCAGTAACTCACTCAGTGCGCAGCCAAACCTAACAACTACACATGAGAAAGTAAAATCGTGAATAAAAATCTCTTATATAAAATCACAAATGTTTCTTCTAGACTTAAAGAGAGAGAGAGAGTAAAAACATGTTTCTCTTACTGTTTCTTTGTTGCAGATGAGATCTCATCAGTTTCTCAAAATGTGCTCATTTGAGAAGATATGTAAGTCTGCAGTTAGAAGACAGACTCAAAATCTCTGTATGAACTCAAACAATTCTTATGAAATTCTTCATGGATCACATTATCTGAGCATTTGGTTTTCAGACTTTTTATGCCATGGACACCAAAATATTCATTTAGCATAATTTAAAAAAAAAAAGACCTTCCTAAAATATAAAGACACTGTGTGAGAAAATAATAATAATAATACAAATAATAATAATAATAAACAACAATAACAATAAATCATTCCCAAAATTAAATGGATTGAAATTAATTGCTTAAATTGTTAAAATATAATCTGGAACATATTTATGTTTTAAGCTGACAGTGTTTTAAAAATTAACACTTTATACCATTGAAAGCAAAATGAAGTATTATTAAATTTAGTTAATGTGAATGTAAAAATTATGTAAAAATGTAAAAAAAAAAAAAAAAAAAAAAAATAGTGACCACTAACATTCCATTGTTCATTCCCAAAAAAAAGTAAATAATGACAGAACCTGTATACTCTAATGGCATGCAAACAGTTGTCTTGTGTTTTGATTTCCTAAATGGAATTTTAGAAGAAACATCTGAGACAAAGTAGATACTTGAAGTAAACATAACTAACAGCTCCATTAATTCTCCTTAAGCTTTCGAAAAAGAGCACAAAAAAAAAAAAAAGTTAATCTTCAGACTTCTGAAGAACTAGAATTTAACAGGATAAACTATAAGCAGATGATCTGTCATTAGACACACAAGTATTTGAGTATATGGCCTGTTACAGCTGTGGGAGGTTGTGTAGTTCTACTTGTAATGGTTTTGTAAGTGGACAGAAGGTCCTCTTCTCCACCTCGCCCCAGCCCTCTCTCTGTGCGTGATGAATAATGCTTTGATCAGCTCAAGAGGGATGGATGGATCAGTGCATGTGTGACTGATAGAGACAGAAAGAGAGCAGGAAAAGGAGCATTTGTGTGTAAACTCTCCAGATGTGTGTGTGAGGGTGGAAAGTTGCAGGAGGATCAGTCACATTCATTGACAGTTCTTATCCAGGATGAGGGCTCACCCGGGGATTCCCAAGGGGCTCATACAGTGGTCCATCATGCTTCTGGCAGAAGGGCTGATGGGATGCAATTAGGGCTGGGCGATATGGCCAAGAAAATTATCATGATAATTTTTTTCATATCAGTCGATATCGATAATTATCACGATAAATGTCAAAGCTTTATTTCTTTCAAGTTTAAAGCCAGAATTTTGCTCATTTGCTTATTTTCCGTAACAAAATAAATATCTAAACAGAAAAAGTAATTTCTTAGTTTCTGCATGTTCTAATGAGTGATTGTTTCAAATCAAGAAACAGGTTTGGGTTGCCTGATAATAATAATAATAATAATAATAATATCACTTTTTTGTCTCTTAGAAATGCACATTTGATAATAGCTTGAGTTAGGATGCAGAGGTAAATTTTTGTTCCTTTTTAAAACCAGTAACATCTGTAAAAACTGTACCAACCTCAGTTTTATATGGTTAAATTTAATCTGACAAAGTTCTTTTTTTTTTCTTTTTTTTTTAATTAAGCATATGATCTCCCATAGTAGCATACATTTAAATCATGATTAAAACCACACATATAGCACCTCAACACCATGGTAAAAATATAACTATATGGTTTTTAGGTAGCCTATTTGTATGAAAAATAGTAGTCTAAAAACATTCTGTAAAAATGCACACATGCTATAGCTTAATCACAAATACATACACTATAATTATATACCATTACTCCTGTAATAAAATTCAGTGTGAATATCCCACATTTCTGCCAAAATACCATGGTGCAGTGAGTGTTACTACAGTAAATCCATGGTAAATGATGACGATGTGTAGATTGAAAAGCCTTCTGACCGTCTCTTTGCACACAGTGTTTCTCCTGTTTGGCTATAAACTAGTTTAAATCACGGAGTCATTTGTGTTCATCGCTGACTGCAAGCGCTTCACACTGGATCTCACAGCGCTGTTTAGTACCCGCGTGACCGTCTCATCCACGAGTCGGAACTGAACGCGGAAAGTGAAGTATACCCGGGCCTTAAACACATCGGCTCTAGTGAGCTCGTGCCGCGCGGCACTTTGAACTTTGATCTGAGCGGATAACCAGTCCGTGTGGCGCGATTTAAATGAGTCGCGCTGTTTCGTTCCGCTTTTGGCGCATAAACAGTATATCGAACATTTATCGAACTCTTAAAATCGTTTTATCGTGAAAAAATATATCGCGATAATTATAGTTATCGAATTATCGCCCAGCCCTAGATGCAATGACCGTCCCATCTGTCGAGACGTGGACATCACATGTATGGCTGCAAATCTCAGCAACTCCCTATCTATCTATCTATCTATCTATCTATCTATCTATCTATCTATCTATCTATCTATCCATTGGCCTGTCGGTCTGTCTATTTTTATTTATTAAATATTTCATTGGAAAAGATTACAACTAAACTTTTGGTTTCAACATTCATGGCAATTTGTGACTGTTTTAAGTTTTGATGAATTGGTGGAGAATTCATTTGTATTCATATGATCTCATTCATACATTTTTGTACGATCGGGTTAAGGGTCAACCGTCATGTTCAGTTTTTTCTAGAAATTGTACACTTTCATATCATTTAAATCTTACATTCATACAAAATCATCAACTGAATTCACTTCATTTTGGTGAGTTTTTCCACCCCATAACAAAGCATTGACTTTGACATAAACAATATAAGTGAGAATATTGAAACTCCAGTCTTTGGTCAAAATTTATTTAATGATGTCACTTCCTCAAATATTATGTCAGAAAGATCGAGTGATTATTTATACTGGGGACTTTTTTATATTCTTTGTAACCGATTACATGTATTAACAGTGATAATAGACATGTAAACTGCCAGAAAAATACTAAAAAAAATGTTTCAAAATAAAATACATTTAGAATAGAATAGATTTTTTTGCATCACACACTTAATTTACAGATAAATTTATCAAAAAAAATCTGACTATTCTCATTATATCTTTAGGTTTTTATAGTATATATTTGTGGGCCTTTCAATTTTATTACACAGGACAGTAGGAGGAAAATCTCTCTACACACACACATACACACACACACACACACACACACACACACACACACACACACATGTCTGTAGTAGGATTGGAGACACAATTACACCGTTTCCTAAAATGACTTACTACATGAGCAGATTGCTGAACATCAGCACTTTGATTCCTGTGTGTATGTGTGTGTGTGTGTGTGTGTGTGTGTCTGTGTGTCTGTGTCTTGCAGACAAAAGATGATTTTCTTCATGTCTCATTCTTTTGATACATCTAAAAGCATCCAATAACAACACATCAGAAGCACTTTATACAGAACCAACCAATCCACTGGGGTGATGTGTTTGTGTGTTTATTTTAGCTTTATGCCATAAATTTTACACGGATTGAACAAAGAAAGTTTTACTGTCTTTGTGAGGACTGTTTCTGTATCTTGCTTAGCATCTGCTCATTGTTTCTTCATTTAACACTCTGCTGCTGTGTATGGATATTCATTACAGTCAATTGAATGATATTGATACTGGATTCAGCCAGTAAGCCGTCAGGGCTGAGATTTATTGCTGCTTATTAGAGAGCATTGATCAGTATTGAGCTGAGAGCTGGTGGAGCCGCATGTAGCTGATTGATCATACTAGCTGCTCTCTATAGCATCCTGGGAATCATTAGCAGTGCAATAATAATTTGCTTTCAATAAGTGTCTGTCTGAATCAAGACTTTTTCGTCAGCCAGTAAAGAACTCGTAGAGTGAGCGTTGCTTTTTTGCACAGTGATTGATAAACACACAAGTACACAACCGTTTACTGAATTATGTTACAGTAATGAAGCTGTGAGCGATGTTGCTGAAATGTGTGTTTCTTTACAATTGAGAGGGTATTTTAGTTTTTGTTTTAATGTTTTCTTGTGTTCACCAAGGCTACATTTATTTGATCAAAATACAGTAAATATTGTAAAATATTATTACAATTGAAATGTAATTTATTCCTGTGACGCAAAGCTGAATTTTCAGCTTCGTTACTCCAGTATTCAGTGTCACATGATCCTTCAGAAATCATTCTAATATACTGATTTGCTGCTCAAGACGCATTTCTCGTTATCAAAGTTGAAATCTGGTAAATTTGCGGTGGAAACAATTTTCAGGATTCTTTGATGAGTAAAAAAATTAAAAAGAACAGCATATGTAACATTATAAATGTCTTTACTGTCACTTTTAATTAATTTAATGGATCCTTGTTGAATAAAAGTATTCTTATTTTTTTTTTAAATACAGTCTTAATGATCCCAATTTTTTGAAAGGTAGTGCATATGATTTGAGATTATTCATTCATGTCTGTAGCACAAACACAAATTTTACCTTAACCCTCATCCAAATATGAGAAATGCTAATAAGAGTGATTATTTGCTCATACATCAAAAATGAATAGGTAACTGTATATAACACAAAACTAATAAAGAAAAAAAAAACATTTCACCGACACAGGAAAATGGTCTGTTGCCATTTGCAAGACCCTTTTGTCCAAGCATAAGTTCATCTTACAGTACACTAAAGGTCATTCCACACTAAATTTTTTTTCAAAATTTCAAAATTTTTGTCTGAAATTTTCTCACGTTAAAAAAATTAATACGACCTCACATTGTGTCAATCAGGTTTATACACTGCCTCTGAAACCTTTGTCCGTCATAAAAAAAAAATCGGATCGAGTTCGATTTTCTTTATTTTTCGCATCCGTAGCAAGCATTTTCAGAGGTGTTTTGATAATTCAGAGCCACCGTACATGTGAACTCCAAAATCCAGAATGGCGTCTGACAAGTTGATCCACTTTGTCTCGCAGCACAAAGTACTGTAAAGGTCCCTGTACACTGAGTTCACAGAAATTGGTGGTCTTCTTTGAAGACTCAATTTTGTATTGTTTTGCGAATTTTTTCACAACGGATTAATTAATATGCGTCGGACTCGACAAATTTCGGACTCAGTGTGCAAGGACCTTAATTGCGTCCCACTGGAGTAACTGAGGTTAAGGACTTTACTTATAGACACACTGGTGAGCAACAGTGGAAATCACAAGTTGATACAATGTGATAAAATCAGCACAATTTCTTTTATAAAAGCCTTGATCTTCTCAAGTAGTGTAAGAAGGTTCCATCCATCCCCCTTTTTTACAGCCCCATGTGCATTTATGGGGTTATTACCGAGTGATTGATTGATGTCCCACAAGATGCATGACATCAGTCCTCCTGCATCATTGATGTGCAGGGCCTCTCTACGGCCTGTAACGACGTTCCTGGAAAAGGCTGGTCGGCGTTTTGGAGGAAGTGTAGGCTTGAGTGCTTCACTATGGGTCAAGAGGCTATTGGCTATTGGAAGGATTTGAATTGAGGGAGCATTCTGGGACTGGGACTGATAGATCAATGCAGAGAATTGTATGGATGTCTTGAATTCCTGTAGAATGGTCTGCCCCATGGCCCCACCCTCTCCTCCTGAGGTGGCCCATCTCTCTGGGGTGACTGGCTGCTAATGTGCTAATGTGCCCTACTTGACTTCTCCCTAAAGCCAACAATGCCCTCTACTCCTCACTGTTTCACAGACATATGCTTGAGAGACAATGGAGAGGGTGGGACATGGATGAGTTGAGGTATCTTCAGCTTGAGTTAACCTGGAGGGCTCTTGGGTGGGAAAGACAGTGTTGTCAGTGTTAACCATTGTTGGGACTCAAATGTGAATGTTGGGACTCTGAAACAGAGGCAGGCCATGGGAGGAGAAGTAGAAGCTCCCCTGGTTGTCTGAAAGGCCAAAGGGCCCGTCATTCTCTTAGGCTATAATGAATATCACATAAGTGCAACAGATTGTGGGGTGGTTCCAAAACAGTGAGATTGCCACAGAAAAGAACAAAACACAATGCAGAAAGCTTCACTGACTCTACTATTCATGAGTTTTATTCATCCTCTCCAGAGACTCACATCACTCATGAATGTTAAGATGATGTTAATCAGACAATGATGTGATAAGAAATGACTAGAGATTTACTAGTCGCACATCTATCTATCTATCTATCTATCTATCTATCTATCTATCTATATCTGTTTTTGTTTGAAAGGTCTGTTTTAATCTTATTTGTCCACACTAAAGATACCAAGGTCCAGAGCTGTTCTTAGCAATTTAGAAGATCAGCCACTTCCAGTCATTAGCCCCTGCATGAATGAAATTTTTTTTTAGCACAGCAATTTGCAACTATTTTGGTGTAATGTAGATTATTGTCCAATCTTTGATCCTCCTTGGTAAAATGCAAACACAAGCATGTGCGCACACACATATTTCCCCTATGTAACAATTGAGTCTCTGGCAACCAAACAGTTGTTTTATCCCACTGTGAGTACAGCCAGAGGAAGCAATAGTCTTCTGGCAAGGCAACAGCTGTTTTCTTTGGCCTAGCTGTGTTTGGACTGTATTACAATGAAGGCAACCCTCAAACTTAAACAAATGGAGGGGTCAGGTGGAAACTATTCTCATTCTAATTTGAAGAAAAAAAGCAAAGCATGCGAAACACTGTAGATAGGAGATTAATTAAAATTTAATATTAATTGCAGAAATGAACTCTCACTAATCATACATTTCATGAATCAGGCTTTTTTTTTTTTGTAAAAACAGGCATTTCAATTGGAAAAAGTATATAACAGCATTTAGTATAGTACAAGCAATTCAAACAATATTGAATTTATT
This sequence comes from Tor tambroides, assembly GCA_021397915.2. Classification (NCBI taxonomy): domain Eukaryota; kingdom Metazoa; phylum Chordata; class Actinopteri; order Cypriniformes; family Cyprinidae; genus Tor; species Tor tambroides. The sequence continues at coordinate 8,738 of JAFVLL020009282.1, forward strand.
CATATTTTATTTGATTTATTAATATTTATTACTGTCTGGAAGAACACAATGTTCAAGATATAAATATAAAATTCAGCTGTGTGAATAATAGTACTGGTGGACCTTATTTTGAAACAAATAATTTATCATGCTTGTAAATTACAATAATAGCTCAAAATTTCTGCAAAGCATCATTGACTTGTTCATAATTTTTAATCTATTTTAATGTATGCGGAGTCATTAGTTTATGCAAGTCATTCTAGTTTTTAGAATAAAACCTCATCACACTCATCCAGCTACATAACATCAGTTTGGTGACGTATGCACATCACAAACTGCTGGGACATGAGAACAAAAATGCTGGGCTTAAACTGGCTTAAAGCGCTTCCCAACTGGCCCTGGGCCAGCAGGACATCCTTATGTTGAGAGGTGTAAGTTAACAACTGCATGTAACCACTTCTTTATGCAACGTTAACATTTCTCAGGTAGTGCTTTGTTACAACCTGACATAGAGCTGATGTTTGTGGTGCTGCTGAAACTCTTTATGTCATTCAGAGGCCAGATTCCTCTGCCTTTGTGAGCAGTGTTGATATACAAGCGTCCCGTTCTTTGATGAGGGCATCTCCGTCTACAGGTCATGTTGGGTCATCTGGACCATCCCGGCTCAGCGCTGCTCTTTGTGAAGGCCTGCTTATCTTGATTTTGAGCAGACTGCAGGCCAGGATATGCAGCTTCTCTCTCAACACCCGCTGCATTCCAGTATGCCACTGCTGAAAGGCCATTCCTCTGCTGGAATGGAAGCTATTTATCCAGTCAGCTGTAAAAAGGGACATGTGAGATTACCCAGGGAGTAAATGGGAAATAAGAGGTTTATAAATATTATTTTAATAAATTGCTTGTGATATTGCTCATTTGGATATTCCTCAAGTGGTGATGACAATATTCATTTTAAGATAACATGCTTTTTTGCAGGCAAAGATCCATTATATGGTTGTACATCTTGTTATTTTCTGGGATTTTGAAGCCTGTATGAGTTATTAATGTGTTTACAGATTAAATTGTGAGGCTCTGGGTTTGCTATCTTATAATCATATCCATGACCTTCACTCATATTACCAGTGTAAGATTTCTGGATGCAGAATCTGGGTTGTTAATGAAAGTTATTCTGACCTTTGTGGTTTTGTGCCTCTTCTGCTGGCAGTTTGATTAATTTTGTCAGGTCACATGAGGATGTCTGCAATCCATTTGTAAATGAACAGCGGTCTGTGTGATCAGACAAAAATGGCATCAAATCAATGACGTGATCATTCTTTTTGGCTGCTGCATGGATTTCCAGGAATGCTGATGAGGTGATCAGGAGGAGAGAGATTCCTATCATGTACAGATGCACCAGGGGACGTCATTTAACACAATCTCTGTCTCAGATTCCTTCCTGTACTTTTTTTTTTTAAAACATTTAGGGCCTTATCATATACAAACACATACAGTCTAAACATTATTTGGGTGTTTTCCAAAAAATAAAAAATAAAATCTCATAAAAGAATCATAAATATAAAAAAAATCACAAGTCTTCTGAAAACTTTTAATACATATGCCCAAAAAAAAAGAAATTATATGCATTTTTAATAATCAATATACATACATACATACAGTACATAAATACAACAAAATATTTACGATAATATATCATATCTCATAATATATATGACAAATATATGATATTGTATAGGTTTGATTATAAAGAAAATTTACAAATTTAAATTACAGCCAAGTTTGGGTCTGAGGAAAATCACAACTGGACAAATAAATGTCATAAAGGAACCATAATCAGAAGATTTCATTAGAAAAAAGACTTGTAATACATATGTACAAAAAAAGCAGACAAACATGATTAGATACAGCTAATGTCATAATCTGATGTGGAAATGTAATACTTATTTTTTAATAATACTTTTAATCTATTGTTTTGTTTTGTTTTGTTTTGTTTTGTTTTTCATATTTTCTACATTTGTTTTCCACAGAAAAAAATAACAGCATGCAGGTTTGGAATGACATGAGGGTGAGTAAATATTGACAAAACATTCATTTTTGGCTGAACTATCCCTTTTGAATCAAAACAGTGATTTCACAGCCAAATTATATAGTATGCCTCTAATAAGCTGTGAGTATGTTCAAGTGCTTAATTTGTACATGTAAATCTGTATGTGTAAGCAGGTGGGTGGGTAACTGTCTGGCACACTGCAAAGACCAAGACTGCAGAGCCAGCAGAAGATCTCAGAGATGAGTGGGTGGGGATCAGCCTGAAGACCAGCCTGAACCAGAATATGGAGGATATGGCTTTGGAATCATGCCGTACTGTATACTGTTACATACACACACAGTCAATTATACTATACATAGAAACAATACTATTTCTTAAGGATGGAATAAACTACACTGGTTTTAAAATCTGAACAGATTTTAAAACGCTAGGCATCATACACTTACACTGACTTTGGAAATAGTTACAGAGGAAAAACTGGGCATCATACACTGAATGACTGAGTTGTTAAAGTTGTTCCGAACCAGGAAACGGGTGACAAATGAAAACAATAAAACCTGTTTGATTTCCTCCAACTGAATGAAATCATAATCTGAAGATAAAAAAAATCAGAGTCTGTGACCATCATACACTATGCAGTTTTCTAAGAAATCTGTCAACACAAAACTGCAGACTGGATCTGACTTTTGGCAACTAGCGTCAACTTTTCTAGACTGTAAATTGGGCCAAGAATCTGAGCAGAAGTCATGTGTATCCTATGCTTTACAAGCATGAACATGTACAAACTTCAAAATTTGTCGTATGAGCAAAGTCTCCCAGTCACAAGTGTACAGCAGTGTGAGAAGCAGGCTGTATTCAAATGCAGATGGTGGGTGTTTTAGACTACAGAGTTGAAACACAAAAGGAAAAAAAAAAGTATGCCTATAGAGACAAATATAAGAAAAGATTGGACAAGGAAAGGCTGTATATGTAATGGCTCTAAATTAAAAATGTATTATACAAATAAAACAAAAATGCACTGAAAGAATGACAGCAAAATATGTGTTGACAGAAGTACACCTACAATAGAAGTCTATGGGTCATTCACTGAACATTTGCTGACTTCTGCCAACACATATTTTTGTCTTTATAATACTCACAACTTATTCATTCATTTACTTTTTATGCATTATATTTGATTTAATAGTATTTCAATTATTCACAAAATAAGCAATTCCACAAGAAGCCAGGCAACCTGATCTCATGACGAAAATATAGCCTACCTGTAGGAACTTTTCGCAAGACACGAAATATGAACCAATAAGTACATATCTGCAGTTTTCAACAGAAATGAACACTAGAGTTGGTAAAACAGCGAGCACTTGTAATCGTTTTCATACACAGTTATGATTACAGATCCATATGTTTCGCTTTCAAGACGTAAAAAGCTTGCTCTGTAGCTCAGCTACAATTGGACTTAGGATGCAGAATTCTTGGGTATGAATCCTGTCAAAAACATGACTCACGATGAAAGAGCTGAAAGATGAGAGATCGAAAAACAAGCTAAAACGGCATGCTTGTGAATGCATTTTTACACCACATTCGCTTTTGTTCTTACTATCGGGTAGGTTTAGGTTTAGTGCAGATGGCACGTTATTTTAAAACGTCACGGAGCATTAGAGTTATAGCACCACTCAATGGATATTTCAAGTCAGAACTCTGGTGACGCCAGTGCCGATCCTACACTTCTGGGGGCCCTACGCAAACTTTTTTTTTTGGGGGGG
>JAFVLL020009283.1:0-59393 GCA_021397915.2 Tor tambroides
TGCGATTTTCGAACCACCAAGCATGAGAGCATGTTCTAGCACACCCCCAAAACAAAATCAAGACTTTGTAAAAGAGCATAATAGGACCCCTTTAAGCATGTTTGCATGCTGTTATGGCTTTTGAACTTGAGTTTAGAATAACATTTCAGTAATTCATAAAAAGGGAATGAGACAAAGGGGCATGCATAGGCAGAGGGTGAACCAACTCCAGGGTAAGGCGAAGATATGTGCTTCCCTTTGATGCATTTAAATAGATTTCCGACCAACCAAGAAGTTACAACCAAAGTGTAGCCTATCAACAACCTACACATTGCAGTATAAACGCTCTCGATAAATTATTTGTTATTAAAGGGACTGCTTTACAAACCACTGTCAATTTTAGCAGAAAAGCAATACTGTATGTGATTTGGCATGTCAGCCAATATAAATAATAAATAGCCATTGCCTTACCTAATGCAGCAAAATCCTGCGTTTAGACCTGGCGTCATATGCGTTGATGATGTCCTCGTTGTTTAGTCCTGTGGTTATGTCACTGTTACGTGTGTTTTATTTAATGAGTATGTGGTTGTTTATTCGCTGTTTGTGTATATTTGTTTCAATTGTTATTGTTGTGTTGTGGTTCTTTTCTCCCTCCTGTTTCTCCTAATAGCGCTGATTAGCGCGCACAGGTGCACGGAGTTACAGTGACGTCAGAGGCGGCGTGGTGGATTTAAACCTGTTTGGAAGATTCCTCCACGAGTTCTCCTCTCTCCCTGCTTGGTGGTTGCTTGGTTTTTTTTATGTTACCAAGCTTGTTGTAATTTTGATGTCATACAAATGATGGTGTGCAAGTTCGTTGAACTGCCTGTTTAACAAAGGAGACTTCTGTAGGGAGGAGGGAGCCGTTTTGTTTGCCTTCAGTTTTCTCCTGTTTTGAGGCTAGTAGGGAGGTAAGAATATGTCTTTTCTTTTCTTTCTTTTTATTAGGTAAGAGGTTTATGTGGTAGACAGTTTGTGAGTTTTGTTTATTATGTTGGCCTTATTCCCCCTCCTGAAGTGTATGTTTCTCCTTTTGTCTCCTATTAATGTACTAATAAATATCTTTTTGATTATACCTTTTGGATTTCCGATGTTTTACTTAAATTGTTAGAGTGGGAGAGGAGACTCCGGGCACCTTGTTAGACGCGGGGTTGAGGTGCTCTATAATAAAAATAAGACCTCGTGTGGTTAAGTTAATTGTGCGGGTCTGTCAGGGAGTTGTGGTGGTGCAGCTATGTCGGACTACGTAACAGTCACTCTTGATATGCAGCAGACTCAAAGATGAAAGTCTCTCCTGGCCCATAGTTGAATGCATCCAGTTCCTTATGCGTCGCATTGCTGAAAACGATCCCTCGCAATTTGCGGTCCCCACCGGTAATGTCAGTGCCAACTTAAAATGTTTTTCGAAGTTTGGATAAAATCCTGTCAAGAGTGCCTCCTTCACAAAGTCAGGAGATGTGTGAGGTGAGTGCAGTTTCACTAAATTCATCTCGGTACAGGCCAGTTTTGGGTTGATAGAGAGGGTAGTCGGATATTTATTTAAAAGACACTGCGCGCCTTCTGGATCGCATTTTAGCACTGCATCCACACTCTTTGCTATTTCCATAGTCTGTGTGGAAAACCGGGACTGACACTCACCAAGAAGAGTATCCAAAACAGGAAAGTAGAGGGCCCATTTCTCTTGCGTGCTTTGTGTGATATCTGTTTGGTATTCTCTTTGTCCAAGAGAACTTGTGACAACACAGCAATCCAACGTAGCGATTCTTTTCACTGGTCACTTACGCATGTGTTCGCGTTCATCTTCACCGACTGGAATGTCAAGTGAATTACAGAATGCTTCAATTTCAATCCATAAATCTTCCCACTTTTCCGTGGTCCTCATACTCTCAAGGCCCTTTATTGTAGATTCCATGACACTTTAACACCTCAACAAACCTACGATAAGGCGGCACAGAGAGCTCGGAAAGAGTGGAGAGCAGGGCTCTTATTGAACTCTTTACAGCTGCTATGTTTTTCCATCGACATGCCCATCTCCTGTTGCTCATTGCTGTCAGTTCCACTTTAACTCCAAGCTCCTTTAGGTGCTGCTGGTATGCATGGTGAGTGCCTGGTTGTGAGAAAAACACATATAGACTCTCAAAGATTTGAAAAAAACATAGTTGCTGTGCGATTTACCTTGCAGGCATCCAACAAAACCAAATTCAACTTGTGGGCCATACAGTGCATGAACACTGCAGATGGATGGTCCTGACGCAGTTTCTGGTGAACCCGGTTACGTGACCGAACATGACAGCCTCGCCGTCATATCTTTGTGCAACGATGGGTAAAGTGTATATTTCCACACGCATCCAGAAAGTGCTTTACATGCCCATAAATTCCAGCAGTATCCGCTCTTTCAGAACAGTCAACGAATCCTAGAAATCTTTCCTTTATCTCCAGCTTCTCTTTGTACTTCACACACAGCCATTTGTTCCTCTTTAAAACGGCGTGCTTCGTCCACTAGAACAGTAAAAAAAACAATTTTCTTTGTTGTGGATCTGCACTGAAACAATCTATACGGGAAGCAGAATATCGCATCTGCCTCTTTGCTGAATTCAGTGAATGCATATGCCTTGTAGTAATCTGATGAAAAGGATCGGTTCTGCTTACCGAACAGTGTTTTCGGGTAAGTAGGGTTGTGATGGTCCAGTGTCCTTTGTGCCCAAATCCCCAGGTGGTGTTCTTTTATTGGTAAGACACTCCAACCGATCTTCCACTGCCAGACCTACCGGCTGTGCTGATACGGCTGATACCTGTGAAGACAAGCTCTCTTCTAAGTCCTTCTCTGATATTTTCACACTTGTATTGGATGGGTAAGGGTTGTTGTTCGGATCTTTGCTGCATGAATTTTTTGTCTTGAAAAAATGTTCTTATATCCATTATATAAACTTAAATTGGCTGCCAGCTCAAAATTAGCATATGTTAGCGTAATGCATTTACTAAGCATAAACCCGCATTTTTAGGCGAGTGCCAGATATGGGTGTCATAAAATATTTTTAAAACCAATGAATTTGTATTTAATGTGATCAAAACTTAATAAAAAATATTGTAATGTATTTATTATATCGCTTTTATTTATTTGAAACCTCTTTTTAAAAAAAAAAACAAAAAAAAACGGCATTAATAAATTTTCTCAGCGTGTGCACATCCCATGCAAACACGTTTTCCACAGCTGCTGATCTAGAGACAGCCAAAATTCCTGAGGCAAAGACTGATCCTAGACTAGCAGTTACGAGCAGCTTTTCTCTCGATAAGCAACTAGAAGCAGCAGCAGGCAGTGGTTTGAATGAGAATATTCCACAGCAAATTTTATATCACTAGTCTCAAGTACGTGATGAAGGCTAAGCCTTCCCCAGCCTTACACACGCTCCGCCTATGGGAGCATGCATTTTTGCTTTAGTAATCCTGCAAATATTGTATGTACTGGTGCATCTCTTAACAGCAGTCTCAGATAAGATTTTAAAGTATAGTTTTATGTTGACAGACCATGTTTTAAAATGCACTGACGGCGAGATGAATGCGAATCATTTCTCCTTCTCCGTCTCTGTGGGTGAATTAAACCCGTCATGATCATATAGGCAACTCGATGTCCCGTGCTGTTCCGCTCATTCAGCACAGCTTTGAATGCGGTTGTGAATCCTGACAATGTAAAGGCATCAGTTCGGCTATATATATGCGGTTCTAATGGTCGTATAATAATAAAATGCTCTATGAACACAACTCCGTTAAGTGATATTGCCATACTACCTTCTGCTCTAGAGTCTTGTTTTGTGTTAAACATGGCAGAGTGTCAGAGTTAGGCAGGACAGTTCAGTTCAGTGGTTGCTGACAACTTTGGGGCACACAGCATAACTGGATTTGTTGAAAGTTTCACTGGGACATATGTATGCAGATTTTGCACAGCAGAAAGACTTCAAATTCAAATTCAACAAAGTTTTTGTCTCAGAACCAAAGACACTCATGAAGAACACCTAAGACAACTTTAGGACAATGGACTGACAAACTGTTACGGTGGAAAGAAACATATTTTGATGCGACTAGTGGGTTCCCACCAGACACTGTCCACAACCTTTTTGAAGGAACTGTCCCTTTTGAATTGTCGCTTTGTCTCAGTGTGTTAATCACAAAAAAATACTTCACCTTACTTGAATTGAATGCAGCAATGTACCTGAAGTGTACTTGAAATAGTTCCACTTCAGCACAACCAGATATACTTCAGTGTATCTTTAGTTGGACTTCAGCACTACGTCTGCACAATTAAAGTGCATTAAGTACAACATTAGTTGTTTCAGTTTAGCAGACTTTCAGTTAGTGATGTTACGCCTGATGCCAAGGCTTCGAAGCTTGTATGGAGAATCTCAGGTGCTTCCAGAAGGAGCTCCGTATCGAGGCTTGTATAGTTTCAGTGAAATGACACTAGTGACGTTCAAAGCCTCATTTGATTGCAGGGTTTCGAGAAAGGGTTCACTTTTGGTGGAACTGACCCTAAAGACTGTGGAAAAATATTGTTTCTAAACTTCCACGCCACTGCTTTCTGTCCAGCCCACATTAACCACTTTCACCCTCTTTTATCCATTGTAAATAACCACATCTTTTACAAATAATAAGTTAGAAAAATGAGACATTATGAAACAACACTGAGCATAAAAACTTAAAAGAATTTATTTATTTTACATGTGTTCACTGTGTGGGTTATATATGTTAACGCAGGGGTGCCTAACCCTGTTCCTGGAGATCTGCCTTCCTGCAGAGTTCAGCTCCAACCCTGATCAAACACACCCGTCTGTAATTATCAAGCGCTCCTTCAGATCTTAATTAGCTGGTTCAGGTGTGTTTGATCAGGGTTGGAGCTGAACTCTGCAGGAAGGTAGATCTCCAGGAACAGGGTTGGGCTTCCCTGCGTTAATATATCAAGCCTTTTCTAACAACGTAGCGCACATTTTAACGCCGTCACATTACTGACAGTTTTTTCCTGCACCTCTGAGTGGAAAACAGATCAAAATGAGGAGCAGCTCAAATAAGCTCTTTTTAGAGACTAATGGTGTGCATGTAAATCTTATTTTATCACCTGAATACGTTTTGTTTTCTGTGTATATTTTAAACAGAATACACAAAAAAATATTGTAACCTATGATCTATATTTCAGATCTGAAATGTCTGAAACAAGCTAGTGATAAATTAAGGTGACTTCATTCAGTCACCTTAATCTCACCCCATGACATTTTGTGAAAAATCAATATAGGAAAGTTTAATATTTGGTCTTTATTCAACTCAAAAGTACCACAATTAAAAAAAAAAAAAAAAAAAGGTAAAAACTTGTACTCAAGCACTGTAATGAAAGTAGTTGTAATCCGTTATTTCCACCTCTGGTTATGAGGATGGCATTGAGGTTTATCAGCTGCTTCAGTAAGCCCCTGTTGGGTCTGATCCATCTTTTGTCTGTCATGTGATCAATGGATCCTCCAATATGATCTTATGCTGATACCCTGCTGAAAAAAACAATATTAACCATCACAGAATGGTCATGGCTACCAATACAAGTACCATTACAAACATTGCAAACCATCAACTTGTAACCATTAAAAGCATTAAAAATGTCTTTCTGAAGTGTTTTGGGACATATTCCATTGGGATTTATTGGTTTTAACAACCCGCCAATAGAAGGTGACAATTACCAGCAGAGACCAACAGGCACCATTAAAACAAGTACAATTCCCATTATAACCAGTAAAACTATTACAGATTCTGTGATGGTTTCTATTGGGGGGTTTTTTATCAGCAGGGTCATTTTGAATTGATTCTCTTTTGTGTCTTATCATGCTTGATCAGACAAATACACAAAATTATGTAAAAAAAATTCATCCACTTAAACACAGCTGATAGTCATGGACTTTTAATATAATTCACTTTAACCAAATAAAGCTGAAATCTGATGTATGCCTATATATTCTGGGGAGGAACTGAGATGAAATACTATGGATATCTACGTTGTCAAGATTCAGTTTCAGTCATGAAATAGTTAGATCTCTCTACAATCACGTATTTAATTTTTAATCAACAAATTATTACGTTGAAATATTCAGAAGTTCTTTCCAATCCTTTGTAATATGAAGATCAAGATACTGGAAATTTATTATTGACTGAGAATATCAAAAATACTCTGCAGGTAATCATGAATTGAAAGCATTTCATAGTACATTTATATATAAGACAGAAAGCTTAAAAAAAAACTAAATTATATTAATAGCTTTGGGGTTTTTATAGCTCAGCGATTCATCCTAATCTGTTATTTATATTTGCTTTCTGATGTAAAATTCTATTAATAGATGGAGGAGCTGAACGCGCAGCAACATCCAAAGCTGGAGTCCTGAAAGGTCTGGGAAAAGGGAATTCAAGTCTCTGATGCATTGCTTCAGTAGATGGCGGTAATGCTCAATGTGTGATTGCGAGCCGCCAATATAAAACGAATAATAATAAGAAGAAGAAATTCTATTCTTTTTTTTTTTTTTATTTTTTTTATTAATGCCAAGGCACCAAAGAAAAAAGTACAGAAAATATCAACATTATGCACAAAGAGATGACATTACATGCAAAGCACCATTTCTAGACGTATGTAACAATAAGTAAATAATACAAAACAAAGCTTTAACAAAATATATTAAAAAGATTAAATAAATTAACTGTTTTAATAGCTTTAAGATTCTTGGAAGATGAAATAGCTTGGATATACTGTTGAACCTCTTTTTTAAAAACAATAAATAAAGGTTTTTGATGAGTGAATTTACTGCGGTGAATATGAAATTTTGCAAGAAGTAACAATAGGTTAATAATAAAATATTCGTTAATTTTATCTTTTTGCATGTTAAAGAAGCCAAACAGTACATCCTTGAAAAGCAAGGAGAAACCCTGAAGCACATTGCGATTGATAACATTAGAAATTCTATTCTTTAGCGTGTGGACAAGACTTTTATTTTGGTCTGGCGCTGTGACGTCATAAGGCTGCGACACGCTCCTGCGTCTGTGATTTGGCTGAAGGTGTGTGCGAGTTAATACGAGAATTATATAAAAAAAAAACTGAAATGAATTATACTGAGTGTAACACTGTGATGCTTTATCTGAACATGAGTAACAGAAAAGGTGCGTCTCATTTCGCTCTCTGTATCGTGAACCAGTTTATAATGAACACGAACTCAGTTACTAGTAAGTAGCGATGGAGAAACTTTATCGAGTCATTTGAATCAGTTGGTTCGCAAAGTGATTCGGTGATTCGAATCTCCGCTCTCTGACGAGTCCTGCTGCTCGGAACAGTGTAATGCAGCGAGAACAACAAGCACAAACCTGTGTAGTGACAAGTGCAAATGTTTTCATGAATTTGTAATCTACATAAAAGTGTTAGGCCTATCTACAAATGCTAAATATAAACCTTATTATGAACCCCATTTATAATTTGTGTCCTTCTATTAATTTGAATGCTAACTGGCCACTGAACTTTAAAGTTGACTGAGATACACTCAGATATTTAGTTTAGATTTATTTTTCTTTCTGTTAATTATCCTGATCTTAAACAGGAAAAAGTGTCCAAAAACACAGAAAAACTCCTGCTGAAGCGGCTGAGATCCACGTGACATGCGATTATAAAGATGGCGTTTATTAAAGAGGAGAGTGAAGACATGAAGATTGAAGAAGCATTCAGAGTCAAACAAGAACAAGAGGATACTGAGACACAAACAGGTTGGTTTTCATTCTCAAAGCTGAACTCACTCAATTGATCCTTATTAAAATGTCCAGCTTAATAATGAATGATATTTTTGAATAATGTCATAAAGTGTTGTTTTTTTTTTTTGCTTATTTGGACATTTATGACAAGTCACTTGTTAAATAATATGTAGAAATAAAAGTAGTAGCCAAAATAAACAATTATTTTGTGTAACATTTAATCCAATGTCAACTTCTGAATTGAAAACATAAAAAATAACTTAGCCCCTAAGTACTAGGTCTAACTTTTAAAGGGAAATAAATAAATGACAGTCATCAATAAATGCTTATTTATTTATTGTTCAGAGAACATGAAATTCAGAGGGTCAAAAAACTTTTTTTTTCTTGCATAGTTACTGTTAATTGTATTGTTCTATTTTGTGTTTGTGTATTTCTTTTTAAGTTTTTCCCAACAGCCCAAGCATACCTGTAAGCCTACAGAACAGGGTATATGACCAGCTAATAAGAGCAAAGTAAATAATAAATGATCTTCATAGTGGATTTAAGTGATCTAGAGCTTAGGCATTCATTGTACATCTGAGTCCATGAGAGAGAGGAAAGTTAGCAAGCGAAGGGCATAAGAATTTGAACTAGAACGCAGCCCTGCATTATCCCAAGAATAAATATTTAAGATGTCTCATTTATCTGACAAAACCTTTTCAGAAGTCTCCAGATATGATCTGATGAGTTGAATTAGCGTTATAGGGTGTTTGATAAGTGAGATATACTAAATGTGCAGTGTTATTATTATAGTAGTTTTATTTCTAACATTAGTACAAAATATATGGATATAACATGGATAAAACTAAATTGAACAACCTCTTAAATATTTTTTCTAATTTCATTAACATTTTCATTCAAAAGAATGGGGTTAATCTATGTCTTTTTGTCAGTTTATGTAGTGATTGTGTGTGTGTGGTTGTGAAGACACTGATGAATGGTACACAACAAAAAACTTAGGCCTTTGTTATTATTTCTCATCAGACAATATATACAAAGCAACTTTAATAGTATTATGGGTCATTCCTGGGAGTCTGTAATATTTCAGTCCCCCAGAGTTTCTAAATTGGTAGTTCTCCAAAATTAATTGTTCAAAGCTTTTCACAATACTTTGGTATGCCCTTTATAATGAATAAAGTTAATTATTATATTTTAATGTATTTTTTTATTTACTCATTTGTAAGTGATATATAATTGTCTATGAAGGCAGGAAGTGGACAACTCCTTATAGTCAGGTGTGCAGAATTATTTGGCACTTTTTCTTTTACAGATACAATGAGCCAAAAAAGAGATCTAACTCAGACTGAAAGTCAAAAATTATTAAATGCCCATGAGAAGGATGCAATACTAGAATTTGCAAAGTTAAGGCATGACCATTGGACAGCGAAATGCTCATTGGGTCAGCACAGTCAGAAAAAAAAAAAAAAACAGGTGGAGAAGAAAAGACACATGTTAACTGCAAATGAATTCAGAATTAATGTGAAGAATTAGGTGTGAAACCGTCAGGAAACATTTAATCTCCAGCACCACCATTTTCCAGAACTACAACCTTCCTAAATGATTAAGTGTATTGACTCAGTGCATCTCAGTGTGGTATGGAAACAGCTCCAATCAGGACTGTAAAGCCCTGCAGAGAGTTGTGCGCTCAGCTGAGCGTATCTCAGGGTCTGCTCTCCCCTCTCGGCAGGACATCTACCTCAAACGCTGCAAGAGCAGAGCTGTCAAAATCATCAAGGAGTCAAATCACCCTGGTAACCGTCTCTTCACTTTGCTACCATCTGGTAAGCGCTTCCGTAGCCTGATGGCAAAAACTGAGAGACTTAGGAGGAGCTTCTTCCCCCAGGCCATCAGGCTCCTAAACTCAAACTCGGTCTCATAACATCAACATGACTCCATTTAATAATCAGTAAGTTATTAATAATTATTGCTGCTATGTAAATACCCCGTACAACCTGTTTGCACATTCTTCTTGCACATTCCTTCTTATATTATTATTTATTAAGTCTACAGTATACTGTCCTGCACACTTATTTTTTTGCACATTTTATTTTATATTTTATTTTTTATCTCTACCTCATTTATTTTTATTTTTTTACATTTATGTTTATTCTTTGTGTTTGTATTGCATATAATTGCACTGTCCATGGAGCGGACCTGACTAACATTTCACTGCTGGTTATACTCTGTATAATTGTGTATGTGACAAATAAAAAAAATCTTTAAAAAAAAAAAAAAAAAAAAAATCTTGAATCCTGGAGTCTCCAGAATTACAATGTGTCAGGTTCTCAGAGACTTTGTTTGGGTAAAAAACCCTAAAAAAAATTACCCTCACTTAATAAGAATAACATGTTGAAGTATTGTGAAATACATTGACTGATATTTTTAATAGGCTTTATAGACAGGTACAGGGCTTGAAAACGGAAAAAAAATTCAATCGGTTCACTCCGAGCAGAATCGATATTTTAACGTTTCTGTTCCTGCGTTCCTTGTGTATTATTATCGTTCCAAAACCTGTTAATACCGGTTAATAACGTTATTTTTTTAAAAATTTATTTGCCAGTAATAATAATAATAATAAAGTACAGCGTTTTCTTTACTCAAAAAAAGAAGAAACAACAACACAAAATCTGGTATCTTAACCCGCTGCGCTTAATCATAGCCAATACAGCATCGTCTTTTATAGATTTTGGCCAAATGTAGCCTACTAAACAAAAGAAAAAATCTGCTAACGCTTTAACGACATTAAAGTATTTTTTCAAGATATTTAAAAATGTTTGCTGCATTGTTAAACGCTCTTATAAAATTGCGTTTTTTGAGAGGGGAAAAAAACATAGGCTAAGTCGCATTTTATGATTACATTCAGAAATAATGTTGGCTAAAATGTGGTAAAAGCAAAATGTTTACAAACATTATAAACAGTTAAAGTTCCCTTCTCTCCACAACAAATTCTCTAAAGTTAAGGCGATGTAAAGCGTTTAGGCTATATAAATGTAGGCTAAAGCCAAAAACAAATTAATTTAAGGTGAAACTGATGCCTACCTCTGTCATTTGGAACGAATCCAAATGTTTTCATATTTGCGACATATCTGGATGCTAAAATATTATTTATGAAATAGGCTTTGTGCTGCATTCGCATCGATCATCATCCTTCGCATATCAGTGGTCACGCTGAATGCAACAGTTTGTACAACCGGAGCAGTGCTACTTATTATATGGTTCTTTAACTGTATTTTGATCATGAATAATAATTAACAGGCTGCAATATCGCAAAAATATGTTGCCTGTGTGCGCGTCAAGCGCCGGCGTGATAGCCATACTGGTATACAGATAGAAGCAAGACATTCAAACCTGTCAAGCTTTTGCAAAGTAAAGAAAACTACTTTCTGCTGTCCTTTTCCTTTCCGTGAACTTTGGATCGTGTCACAATAAACCGAAACTAAGATTTTTTTTTTATTTCGTTTAGTTAATCTGTCAATGATTTAATTGAAAAACATTTCGTGCATATATCCTATACATAGGCCTATTCCTTTTTATGTAAGCCTATAGTTTTATTCTGTTTTCTCCTTTCACAGAAGCGCTGCAGGTGCATGTGACCTGTTGAATCCATCTTACACTATCCTCGGATAAACTAATGGTGCATTGCCATTGCGACTTACCTGTGATGAGCTCACAGCTGAGCGCAGGTGGGCATTTCATGCGTTGGATGCGTCAGCGCCATATTTGCAATATAGGCCGTAGCCTACTACTTGAATTCATGATTGGTTGACAGAAAATTTCAAATATTAAATGGAACGATAAAATAACGTGATTAACCGGTTAATGGCCATTTCAAATTTTTGATTCTGTTCGGAGCTATAAAATTTGATTCGGTTCTGGTTCTGTTCCTGTCAAAATTTCGTTCATTTCCGGTTTTCGTTTTCGTTCCTTGAACCGGTTCAGAGCCCTGGACAGATACACTATATTGGCAAAAGTATTCACTCATCTGCCTTTAGACGCATATGAACTTAAGTGACATCCCATTTTTAATCCATAGGGTTTAATATGACGTCGGCCCACCCTTTGCAGCTATAACAGCTTCAACTCTTCTGGGAAGGCTTTCCACAAGGTTTAGGAGTGTGTTTATGGGAATTTTTGACCATTCTTGCAGAAGCACATTTGTGAGGTCAGACACTGATTGATGTTGGACGAGAAGGATTGGCTCGCAGTATTCGCTCTAATTCATCCCAAAGGTGTTCTATCGGGTTGAGGTCAGGACTCTGTGCAGGCCAGTCAAGTTCTTCAACACCAAACTCGCTCATCCATGTCTTTATGGACCTTGCTTTGTGCACTGGTGCGCAGTCATGTTGGAACAGGAAGGGGCCATCCCCAAACTGTTCCCACAAAGTTGGGAGCATGGAATTCTCCAAAATCTCTTGGTATGCTGAAGCATTCAGAGTTCCTTTCACTGGAACTAAGGGGCCAAGCCCAGCTCCTGAAAAACAACCCCACACCATAATCCCCCCTCCACCAAACTTCACAGATGGCACAATGCAGTCAGACAAGTACCGTTCTCCTGGCAACCGCCAAACTTAGACTCGTCCATCAGATTGCCAGATAGAGAAGCTTGATTTGTCACTCCAGAGAACGCGTCTCCACTGCTCTAGAGTCCAGTGGTGGCGTGCTTTACACAACTGCATCCGACGCTTTGCATTGCACTTGGTGATGTTTGGCTTGGATGCAGCTGCTCGGCCATGGAAAGCCATTCCATGAAGTTCTCTATGCACTGTTCTTGAGCTAATCTGAAGGCCACATGAACTTTGGAGGTCTGTAGTGATTGACTCTGCAGAAAGTTGGCGACCTCTGCGCACTATGCACCTCAGCATCCGCTGACCCCGCTCTGTCATTTTACGTGGCCTACCACTTCGTGGCTGAGTTGCTGTCATTCCCAATCGCTTCCACTTTGTTTTAATACCACTGACAGTTGACTGTGGAATATTTAGTAGCGAGGAAATTTCACGACTGGACTTGTTGCACAGGTGGCATCCTATTACAGTACCACGCTATAATTCACTGAGCTCCTGAGAGCGGCCCATTCTTTCACAAATGTTTGTAGAAGCAGTCTGCATGCCTAGGTGTTTCGTATGATGCACCTGTGGCCATGGAAGTGATTGGAACACCTGAATTCAGTTATTTGGATGGGTGAGCGAATACTTTTGGCAATATAGTGTAAGTTGAGAGTGACTCTTGAAGGACCAGCACCACATCCTCGTGTACCACTCTTTCAAGAATTTATCTTCCAGAATCTGGCAGTAAGTTGAA
This sequence comes from Tor tambroides, assembly GCA_021397915.2. NCBI lineage: Eukaryota > Metazoa > Chordata > Actinopteri > Cypriniformes > Cyprinidae > Tor > Tor tambroides. Next base: position 13,111 of record JAFVLL020009283.1, read on the forward strand.
AAGTCTGTCTTGCAGAGATGGACTGAAAACGTGTGTTATGATGGGGCTTCATTTCACTGAAAAGCTAAAAGTTAACAATATTGAGAAGAGTTTCTGAGAGCAGCTTAGTGCATGTAGGATCTAGCATACATGTAGTTGGTTTTGATGCTTTACATGTCAAAATGTTTTATGTGTGTTGCTTTGTGCCATTTAAACTGGGCTTGTTTGTCTTTTTTCACCTTAGACCCAAAGGCGCTGAAGGAGGAGAATCAAGAACTGAAAGAAAATAAACATGAAGATCGGTATGAAAAAACATGCTTGAATAGCAGGAGAAAATCTTTTAGTTGCTCACAGACTGAAAATACTTCATCACAAAAGACAGCAACTAGAAGTCATTTCACCTGCCAACAGTGTGGAAAGCGTTATACTCAAAAAGGAAGTCTTAAAGTTCACATGAGAGTTCACACAGGAGAGAAACCGTACGCCTGCCAACAGTGTGGAAAGAGTTTCATTCGACAAGCAAGCCTTAAAAGGCACATGAGAATTCACACTGGAGAGAAGCTGTTTACTTGCCAGCTGTGTGGAAAGAATATCGGTCAAAAAGCACACCTTATTAACCACATGAGGATTCACACTGGAGAAAACCCATTCACCTGCCAACAGTGTGGAAAAAGTTTCAGTCAAAAAGGAAACCTGAAAGTTCACATGAGAGTTCACACTGGAGAGAAGCCTTTCAAATGCAAACAGTGTGAAATAAGTTTCTCTCAAAAAGCAAGTCTTAATGCCCACATGAGAATTCACACTGGAGAAAAGCCGTTTGTATGTGGTCACTGTGGAAAGAGTTTCAGATTTAAAGTAGCCTTTAATCAGCACATGAGGATTCACTCAAAAGAGAACTGTTTTATATGTTATCAGTGTGGAAGGAATTTCACAGACAGGAAGCACCTTAAGAATCATGTAAGAATTCACATCGAAGAAGACTTTCATAAGCCAAGAGTTTTGTGCTTAAACTAAAACTAAAGACTCGGATGAGGCTTCATAGTGGAGAGAGAAGTCTTCTGTGTGAAAGGAGTTTCACATATCATAGACACATGAAAAATCAATCTCAATCTGGACAAACATTACGAAGTTCCGAGTGTGAAGAGGTTTACAAAAAGGGGCAATTTCAAAAATCACCTGCATGTTCAAAAAATTATTTTTCAGGTACATATGGAAAGTCATGCATATAAGAGACCCCATTCTTGTTCTTTTTGTGGATAGAGTTTTAAAGGGCTCAGCAATTTAATATGGCATCAGAAAATAAGTATCTGCGTGAAATCAAAGCTATGTTCACACCACAGCTGAATGTGCTCCAAATACAGATACTCCAGGTTCCTACAAGAATCCATGTTCAGTTAGTTCATTTGCATTCTTCTCCTCTTTATACTATGTTTTATGGCTTTCTCCTTCTGTTAACACCTGTTGGCAAAAAAAAAAAAAATCCACACTGTTACCCCAAAAAATGACTGAAAAATAAATACATGACTCCACATTGTGAAGTATGTTCAACAAAGCACACACTTTTAGTTCAAAATATATAATAAAATATCAACATTTCCATTTGATGGTTCATAGAGACATTAGGTCAGCTAAGGCCCCGTCCACACGGAGACGCGTTTAGCTGTATACAAGAATTTGTATCATATCTGCGTTTTGTCCAGACGGATCCGGCGTTTTGGGAGCATGAAACCACTATTTTTGGAAACCGGGTCCCAGAGTGGATAAATCTGAAAACAACACCTTTGCTTTTTCGAGTGTACAGCCAATCTGTATACTTCGTGAAACGATGATCTCATCACCTCACGTCTCGCCTGTAGTCAGACACCGCTACGTCATGTAACAGCAACAACCACAACAAAGGTGGACTACATGCTTGTGTTCGAGCTGCAGAAGCTACTGAGCCTATTAGCTTTGCTAACTTTATTAGCTTTTATTGTTGCGTTGGGTTTTTATATAGTGCGCAAGGTTTATGCACATGCTCAAAGTCTTCTTCTCTGTTTTTAGTGTATCTCTGTGGCAGAATTACAGTGCCACTTACTGGTCTGACATGTATACTACATCATTTTGAGTTGGTTTCAGTGGTTTTGTGTGTACGCAGATATTTCTTGAGACAACGCTCTGTTTACGGAAGAACAAGGGAAAAAAAGATTGGATAGGGAAAGTTCTGTCTTTGTGTGGATGTGGCCTAAGAAAGATGAAAACACCCCCAAACCATGTAACCTCTTAAAGTAATACTACACTGCTTTAACAAATTACATTTATCTCAACAGAAGAAAGACCAATGGTTATATATGCATTCTTTATAACAACTTGCATGCAACAATCTTCATTCTTTCAAGTAGACATTTATTTATATAAATTAAATTTATATTAATCCTTATTAAGGCTAGTAAAGTGATTCAGTCGAGCAGTGAGTGAATTTGTCTTTTATTGTTTGATTAACATTAATGACACAGACAACAGCAACTTAATTAGGCTGCTGTCCCTTTAAGACTGAATGCACAGATCCAAGATACTGATACACATTCGATTTTCCCAACCGTCTACTCTATCCCAAAGTGTCCTTCATGCACGAGTTTCAACATCTGTGTTCTCATGGAGGTATGTCATGTTTGTGCTTTTTAGCAGAACTCCATCAAGCACTGACAGCTCACCTCTAAGTGTTAGTCTGGCTTTTCCAGCTTCCCTTGACGAGGCAAGTTTATCCATTCCATTATTTGACTTGGATGTTCATTTTTCCATGTTTCTTTAGCTATTTCAGCCCATTTTGCAGCTGACACTGGCATCTGCGCCAAAGAGTATAGAAGCCCAAGAGGCGAAACTCAATAGAACGCTCCATAGCAACAGTTGCGCCCATGACATGACTGTGCCGCCGCCATTTTGGACTGACAACTACACAAAAACGCCGTAGAATAATAGCAGCCAGTCGCGCTTGACCAACTTACAATAACACATTTAAAGTATATATGTATTTTTATATACTTACCCATATCTATGTTCTATCGTACATTTTCCTTGTTAAATATCAGCTGCTTTGTTTAAAAATACCGTACATTAAAGCTGAAATACAGCCTGAACGATGACAACAATAATGTACAATCACTAGACTAGTGATCATCAAATCCTTTTAACAGTTTATTTCACAGACTTTATTTTAAAGTCTTCCCTTTCCTTTCTTTTTACAAAACTTTTTGCTTTCTAGAAACCAGTTTCGGTTGAAAATATGTGTTAACATTATAAACACTGAATTAATACCAACATATGACATTAAATTAATGACAGAAAAATTAGGAATGTTGGACAATAAATATATAACAGGACATCTTGACAGTAAACTGTTTTTGCAGTATTGTCTTATATTAATGTCCTTTAAAGGAAGACGGTAAACAACAACAACAACAACAAAAACGTTTTTATGGAAAAAAACAAAAACAAAACACAAGTACAGCCACTTTCTCCAAAATTGTTTAATTATTTAATTGTGACAGACACAGCAGTGCATCTAGAGATCATCATGATTGTAGTGTGTTCAGGAGATTAAAACGTACAATATTTCAGACCTGCTGGAGTAATAATAATAGTCCATAATAATATAGACAGTAAGTAATTGTACAATAATGTGAAGTTGCATATAAGCTCATTATAACTATAGTGTCATATCCATATAAATCATTATTATGGTTTCTATGGCTATAGGACCTGCAGTTCCTAAAAGGATTTAAGTTTACTACTAGACTAAAAACAGTTAAAGTTAGCAGGTGCATAAGCGCTACATCTCACTTCAAAACACAATAGGCTACACTTTTGTGTATAATTACCTGTCAGGGTCTTTGGGAAAACGATAAAAAGCAAGATTTTCACTGTCACACTGATAGTTTTTGCAGTTAATTGCCCAATTTGCGTTCTTTTATTCCACTTTGACCTCTCTTTCGTTGTTATTCTGTCTATTTCTGTATATCTGTAACGTTGTCCAGTTGGAATTTTCACCCCAAAATGGCGGCCGCGCACCGAAGCGCCACCTAGTGGCTGTTACCCGAAAACCAGCAGAGTTTCGCCTCTTGGTATTCTATACTCTTTGTCTGCGCTCTAACAAATGAATCTGCACATCATCTTCAGTGGTGTTTTTGATATTACATAGTGTTGGGTTCGAGTCCACATAAGTCAAATCTGAGTCCAAAATGGGCTGAGTCGGACTCAAGTCTGATTCAGTCAAAAGGGCCAAGTCCGAGTCGAGTCTGAGTCCAACTAAACACTACTGTTTGTTAGTAACTTAAGCTTGTTTTAACCTTTACAACTAGAAAATGCATTGTCAATTTAATGTTTAAGTAAATGTTTAATATATGTATACGTATGTATGTATGTGTGTGTATATATATATATATATATATATACACACACACTATATTGACAAAAGTATTGGGTCGCCCCCTTCTAATGAACAGGTTTGACTACTTTAGTAATTTCTATGAGTACAAATCTTAATGTTAAATCATATAAGGATATTCTAGGAAATTGTGTGCTTCTAATATTATAGCAACAGTTTGGACAGGACCCTTTTCTATTCTAACATGACAATGCCTCTGTGTTACTAAGACAAGGTTCAAAAAGAAAATGATTGATTGAGTCAGTGTGGAAGAACTTGACTGGTCTGCATAAAACCAAGTCCTAATCCCAGCTGAACACTGGCTCTGGTGTGACTGTAAATGCAGACCTTGAGCCAAAAACTCATCACCAAACACCAATGACTTGTACATATGGGTACAGTAATTTAGACACTTCCAAAACTGTTGCAACAGAGATGAAATACAATTTTTAAATACATGAATTATGTTCCCATTGTTGTTGCCACAGATTTGGAAGTGCATTTTTCTGTTCTAAAGAAGGGGGTGTCCCAATACTTTTGTCTATATAGTGTCTGTACAAGTCATTGGTGTTTGGTGATGAGAAATTAGAGGCACACAATTTCCTAGAATATCATTATATGCTTAAACATTAAGATTTGTACTCATAGAAATTACTAAAGTAGTCAAACCTGTTCATTAGAAGGGGGCGACCCAATACTTTTGGCAATATAGTGTATGTGTGTGTGTGTGTGTATATGTGTGTGTGTGTGTACAACAAGCAGTTAGAGAATAAATATGCAATTGATAGAGGGTCAAGTGTGTGTGGGTATTTTTAAATAAAAAGAAGACCGATAGATAAAAAAGAATTAGAATAGAGTGTGCTAGAGTTAGAGGGTCAAATAAAGATGAAAATTTTAGATTTAAGTCAAATTACTACTTAAACTTTTTCAAACTTTCTTATCTAGTTGTATTTGTTTTGTTTGTCTGTATTTGCTTTTTCATTAAGGTAGTGACTCTGGCATGGAGTGCAGTGTGTTCATGCTTGACCTTACTTGTGTGTGTGTGTGTGTGTGTGTGTGTGTGTGTGTGTGTGTGTGTGATTTGACCTGTGCACAGGATGGTGAGATTTTTGTGATGTAAGAGCCTTGTGCTCATCAACTAGCATATAATAATTATATGTTCTTTTAAAAAATAATGTTTGAAAGGTACTTTGAAGATTAAAATGTAATTTGGATAGTAGTAATAACAATTATTTATGTGACATTTTAATAACACTTAATGACAGTAATTCCATCAGCACAGAGGTTGAGAAAACACATACACGTCGTCACTCAGCATGACTCATGTACTGATCTTACTATATGAGGATTTATTACACACATTTATTTGGACATTATTTCAACGACAGAAGTTCAGTTGCAGTATCAATGTAATGAAGAGAAAAGAAAAGACTACACCATCTCACTGTTACTGGTTTATCATGGAGCTCAAAGAATTTTGGTTAGAACAGGCGATGGACAACACATAGCCAAATACGTGGGCATATCAGAATATGTAGTCAAACAGTGCAGGGTCGAGGCAATCTATTTTACAATCTATTCTGATTCATCAACACAGTTTCACTGATGATCCAAAATGAACACCAAACCCAGGATAGAGCAGCTGAGTGAATGTGGTCTGGACTGTGTGGATGAGGCTCGTTGTGTCAGAGACGCTGTAGAACAGGGGTTGGCAAGTAAGTTTGGCATCGGGCCAAAAAAGAATTTCGCCACTAGATGGCAGACCAGAACATAATCAAAGGATAATTTAAGAAATTAATTGATGAAAAATGCAATTAATTTGCCTGAATTGCCTGTGACAGACTGTTACAGTGTCTTTTGTAACTGGTAGTGAGCTGTTACTCTGTGTTAAATCCTGTAGTAGGACAGTCATTAACAAAAAGCCGCTTTTGTGTGGCGGTGTCCAGCGGAGTGGAGCGGCAACAATTTCCCCTCCGCGCCCCAAGCATTTAATAATCGCTCCGCTCCGGGTTCACCGTTTCCCGCTCTGCTCCTCGCTCACTGATATCAGAAACACTGCTCGGCCTTCGCTCCGCGTCTAAAATATTTCAGTATGTTTGTTGAACTATAACAGTTCTGTTCATAACATATATTAAAAAATAAAATCAATAAAATAACAGGAGAGTTTCAACGTGGCTTATTGGAGCACTAGTGTGCAAACGTTTTTCCTACCACATGACAAGCTAATAACATGGTTATCAGCATTAAAATATATCATTGTTGCTTTTTGCAGTGCAAATTGTGTTTGTGATGAAAATAACAGTACGTTTTCATCAGTTATTTTATCTACGGATCGATGCATTTCATACAGATTTCTGCTCATTCGAAATCGGATACAGATGAAGTAGCACTGTAAGATTACATTTGTTTGAATGCATTATTGAGAGAGCGATTGTGTGTGAAGTGTTGTACCTGTTTAAATCATGCTTTCAGCTGAAAATATTCAGTATCTAGAAGGAACAAACATATTCCTTGAGAACTATAACTTCCCGCTCATGTCCATTGCCGTCATAACCTTCACATTCTCTCTGATTTGAGTGATCCTTCTCTATCAAGCTAGCTAAATATGTTTAACATGTGAATTCTTGCTAAATATGCAGTTATATTACGGGTCGTTGGCATGAATTGTACTCGTGATGGAGCGGTGGTGGAGCGCTCTTGGAGCGAGTGAAAACCACGACGCTCCGACTTTTAAAAAAATCTGCTCCTCGCTCCAGTCAAAATCACACCGCTCCACTCACATACTCTGATTGTGAGTAACTGTTGCTGTCATGACAGACCTATTTCAGAACCAGCCGCTATCAAAATAATCTGGCTGCAGGCGCGGGCCAGATATGATTTCTGGTGGGCCCGCCGGCCTCCTGTTGCCGACCACTGCTCTAGAAGGACAGAGTTCCTGCACTTTGATCCACATACACTCTTACTCTACTATTGATGGACTTCACAGGGAGATCATTCTGTATCTTATTGTGTCTGAACGAGTAACCTAAGAGAGAGCAGATCAAACTCCAGGACTGATCATTACGTCCAAACACACACTCATCATCCCCTCCTTTCCTGCTGATGCTCTTATATGACACTGATATTAACACAATATCTTCACCACTCATCACTCAGTCTCCCAGTAACAGCGTCCACACACACTCTCTTTACACAACACCTGATTAACATGACCAAATCTCTCTTGATGATCAGGATACGACTGTTTCTTTTCCACATGTGTCACCTTTCTGTTCTCCTCAGACAGAATGAGACACTTGTTTGCTGTGTTTGGATCCAGTGTGAAAAAACAGGCATCTGAACACAAGAACAGAGAATTGTGTGTGTACAGGTTTATCCAAATGTCTCCATTAGGAGAATAAAAGCTGACATTTTTGACCTTGAGGGGAAAAAACACCACTAGGGGAAAAAATATTCAAAATACTAAATTAAGTTTATCCAAAAATGTACAAATGCAAAAAAGCTGCTGTGAGGGTTAGGTTTAGTGGGTAGAAAAAAACATATTGTTAGGTCAGTGTAAAAACTTAGATAGCTATACAAATACAAACAGAGTCACGTTCAATCAGTTCACTGATAGCACACATATATCTTGGAGACGTCTATTTGATGTGTGTTTACATCTGGAAGACAATTTTTAGAGTGTTTGCCCATCTGCAATACGTCTCTAAGACATTTCCTGTCAGACATCAAAGAGGTGTTTAGAAAATGTCTTTAAGATGTTTATTTAGAATGTATATAAAACTGACATCTTAGAGACATTTATCAGATGTTTGAACACAGCAGATGCTTTCAGATGAAGCGATCTTTAACAGATATCTTGCAGACGTAAATGTGCTATCTGGGTTACCAAACACAATTATGATTTTGGCTTCCAATGATAATGAAAACAAAATAATCAAGATAAAACGATGTGTTAAAACATGCTGTAAAACATATACTAGCAATATTCTAAAACATGCTAGTAAAGTTTATAAACAGGCAAGAAACATGCTTACAACATGCTGTCAATATGTTAAAACATGCTATCTGACTGTTAAAGTGGGCCAGAAACAAGCTATCAATTTGCTAAAACATGTTAGAAAACACTAGCAATGTGCTAAAGGAGTGGTTCTCAATTGACCCTTTGCAAAGATCCGCCCCCCTTAGTTACTGTTGCTATGTCCAACAAGCCATGCCGCTTTCACACCACACATCATGTTCTCGCGCAGTGAATAATATATCGCGGAGCAAAGAGGACACCGACAACACACCGAAAGACAAGACAGAACAGGTTACTTCAGGTATGAAACTGTCTCAGAAGTCTCAGCTTTAAAATTTTGTCATTTTGGAAGAAATTCAAACAATAAATACCATTTTGTGGCTCTTTAATGTGTTGTGACATAGCTGTAGCGCCTCAGGTCAAGCAGTACTAGTTCTTCCTCTGTACTTGTTAGAGCACAAAATAAACATGAATGAACACCTGAAGGTATTTTATTTAAACCGCAGAAAGACGTCAATACCCACCATTTTTCAAGTTCAAGTCCGTGACCGTAATCTGCTCTCCTGTCTGGTTTGTTTCTCGGACAAAAATGTCATTCACACTCCCTATGAAGGGGTCAGTTGCGTTCTTGGAGCCCCCCAACATTGCACATTTAACATGTCTCCTTTGTCTGACACACCCATTCTAGACCTTGCAATCTCTACTAATGAGCTTATGAGTTGAATCAGGTGTGTTTGATTAAGAAGACTTGCTAAAGGTACAGAGATGGAGGTGCTCCAGGAATGTGGTTGGGAACCACTGTGCTAAAATTTGGAAAGCTTTTTTTAAACTGTTAAATTTTTAGACAAGGCGTTGTCCAGCCAACATTAAAGATTTCCTTTAAACTTTATCTAGTTGGAAATGTTTAGTTTGAAATCAGCATTATGGTGATTACCCAGATAACAAGCAGACACTCATTCAGCATTTGGTTGCAATAAAGGCCAGCATTAGTATCAGTTTCGAGCAACGTTGTTAGCGAGATCTTTTTTTTTTTTTAATCTTGATACAATGAAATGACTCACTGTGGAAATATGGTTTCACTGTTATTATCAGTTTTTTTACCTATAACTTAGGTAATAACTTTTGGGTAATAACTTCTCACAGAAACACATAACATTGAATGGTAAAGGCTTTTCCCATACATAACATTTAGTAAAGTTTTCCACTTTTGTATCTAACCAGATGCATTTTAGAAATGCACTGATGTTTTATATTTTGAATCATTTATCTTCTATGAAAATTAGATGTTAATGAAACAAATAATTGTACTTCTAACTAAAAGTAGATTTATTCAGATTTCAGATGATGTATAAATCTCAATTTTTTAAAAAAACTGACCCTTATGACTGGTTTTGTGGTCCAGGGTCACATATTTGTAATAACCAGAGATGCAAACTTATCTTGGCTGAAAAAGTTGCATGTGTGTGTGCAATTGGATAATTGTACAAATAAAATATTGACCGAATGCACCCATAGAGACACACACACATCAATGTTGTTATGACATAATGTAAGAAAAATAACAGATTGATTCTCTGTTATTTTCGAATGGCAAGACCAACATTGTTTCAGTGCCATGAGAACAACTGATTTTCCGATCGATTTTATCTAGCCTATATCAGTTTATCTGGGGAAACAATTCCAATTCTGGAATCAGATACTTAAGGTCAGGAATTGGATACTTGCAAAATTTAAATTTGGATATTGCCTATCAATTCTTGTGTGCACACTTTCCTAATCTACTGTTTTATGGTGCTAAATTTCCTACACCTTCTACCTTATTTTATTTATTCTCAGGTTAGGTAAAGAAAGTCAAATCTGTCCTATCTCATAAGCATCTGAATTCATACAAAACAGGCCACAGAAGACTTCTCCATGGTCTTCTGGCTTAGCTATAAATCAATGCCAGGGAGGCAGACTTGTGTTATATAAATACAAGTCAGTTTATTATTACAATTAGTAAGCAGTACAAATATTCTACAACTACTGTATATAAGTATTAATAAAGTATAAATATGAGAAAGTTGTTTGCTCAAGGCAATATCAGCGGTGGTTCTGGTGCCGGAGAGCTCTTCAGGTGGTCTCGAAGCAGCATCTGATTTCATCATCGCACTTCAGTCTCTTATAGACAGCAGGATCCCAATGTCTTGTGACGTCATACTGGAAATCCCCTCAGAAGCTGTTTATAAAAGGCCTTGCATCTTCTTCTGGATTCTTTGCTCTGCTGTCTTCTACTCTTCATCTGAAACACACCAGCTGAGGTACTGTCCACTTTCTTTTTTCCTCAGCGCTCTTGCTAAAACACATTTCATCTCTAGCTATACTCTTGCTAATACATGTTTCATTTCTAGCTATACTCTTGCTAAAACACGTTTCATCTCTAGCTATACTCTTGCTAAAGCACGTTTCATCTCTAGCTACACTCTTGCTAATACGTTTCATCTTTAGCTATACTCTTGCTAATACATGTTTCATCTCTAGCTATACTCTTGCTAAAGCACGTTTCATCTCTAGCTACACTCTTGCTAATACGTTTCATCTTTAGCTATACTCTTGCTAATACATGTTTCATCTCTAGCTATACTCTTGCTAAAACATGTTTCATCTCTAGCTATACTCTTGCTAATACATGTTTCATCTCTAGCTATACTCTTGCTAAAACACGTTTCATCTCTAGCTATACTCTTGCTAATACATGTTTCATCTCTAGCTATACTCTTGCTAATACATGTTTTATCTCTAGCTATACTCTTGCTAATACATGTTAAAGAATATTGAGCACCTGGACTTCATGACACCAAAGGCTCTCTCAATAACAGACCTTCCACGAGACAATTTTCTGTTGAACCTGTTGATATAGTTATTATTTTCCAAACAAAAATTTGAACAGAAAATGTAAGTATTACAGGGTAGTTTGACTAAAAGTCTACCACTGAAACTACTAACCTTCATTTCGCTGGGTCATTCACGGGTTCTCAGTATGGTGTTATTATAGTTTCTGGCTGACTGAGGCATGGGTGCCTACCATCAGCTAGAATGTAATAACCTTCTGCTGGATCTTTTTGGTGGATGAAACAGGGGCTGTTTTTCAGCACCCTAGAGTCATGTGCAGACCCTGGAAGTTGTTCCAATCCCTAAGGTGTTCATTTATCTGTGTAATTTCATGAATGTTGGAACAGACGACATTCAGCTCAACAGGATAGGAATTTATCACTTACCCTCATGTTGTTGCTCCTTGGGGCACAAATCTGCATATATGACTCTTCACTGTTATCATTGATGATTACATTTATTTGTTGATTGGTTGGAACAACAATAATTTTACAGAACAAGCTGAAGGCCCACCTGATATCCATCATTGCAGCCAACAGCATTTTGGAAAACTGCGGAGCCAGCAAGATCTGCAAAAACCTTGGACAATGATAGGAAGATCTTCTGGTCATGGAAAGGCAATTACTCTGCCAAGCCTTTGAAATTAATATTAACTGAAAAGAAAATGTTGACGCAATAATTGTGAATAATTGCGTCCACTTAGCCATATGTTATGTTAAAAACGTAATTGCCTTTGCAGTCCTGTGTACAAACCTGTGTACTGTAGCCCAGGGGATGTGAAATGTATTTGCCACTAGTCTGTATGATGCTGCACTTGCTAACCAGTACACACACACACACACACACACACACACACACACGGATCTCACATCTCCATCCTTGACATCCTTATTATATTGTTCCCCCTGGAAACACAACCGAACAGGTTCCAGCTCAGCCACCATGCTGCATTGCCCTCTTCAGGAATTTCTTAACATGGAGGAAGAACTTCAAGTGAATGCTCACTTTTCCTTATCACAACATAGCTGACATGAATCACCAGATACATTTTTTTTAGAGGCAGATACATCAATAAATATGTGAATATCTTTCATTGCAGGGTGTTTCTTTTGAATGTCCTCCACAATCTTGGTGAGGAAGGTTGCCACATACCTCTTGCCATGGTCCAAGCTGTCACTCATTATGGCATATATGACTCTGGATCTCCATCAGACCACAGAACAGAGGAAAACACTGTGATCTGTCTCTGATGGCAGTGTGCTGACTTGATCTGGTCTAGATAAACAAACAGTGGTGTAGCTTTCAGCAAAATCTACCTGCAGCACCACAGTTTCCTGGTCTGTTTTTGCCTGCAATTTTTTTTGTGCTTTGTTGTCTTTTCACAAAAGAATGATGCAGAAATTTTATAGCAGCTGTCATAAGAAAATCAAGTACATCAAGTGTGCCATGCTTCTGGACCAGGCATAGGCAGTGTCCTAGGCAGTGTCAGGAGTGCATGTCCTGCAGAGTTTAGCTCCAACACTGAAAAAAAACTCACCTGCCTGTAGCCTCACGCTGCATTCAAATCCTCCTGAGGCGTTTGTACTTATGAGTTGAGAAGTCGTAGTTACGACGTGAGGTGCGTTCAAGTCACTTTGGTCGAACAAGATGGCAATTTAACTTTTCTACATAAAATTCAACAACTGTCAACATCTACAAAATGATGAATAAAGAATGTGCATTATTGTGTTTTTGCTTTTTTCTGTTTTTATTCAGTTTCTGAAGGTTATGTAAACTGAATCATTATATATTCTATGTTAATTATACAATAATATAATATTTTATATATGCAACTTGTATAGTTTTATTGAACATTACAAAAAAAGTCATTTTACTCATTTCAACAAATTTACCGTCAGTACAGACGCTGCATATCTGTTGTCTTTGGCTGCATCCATTGCATCAGACACGTTTTCTCACTGTTGGGCAAGTTACTCTGAAAATTTAATTAAATTACTGATTACTCCTTTTAAAAGTAATCAATTTACTTTTCTGATTACTTTATTTCAAAAGTAATTAGTTACATTACTAGTTATGTTACACTAATTACACTTGTTACACTAATCTTGACATATCGTTGGAAAGCTTTCAGATTGAAGTTTTCATATTTGCCAACAATTTTGCAAAATATTTTATGTAGTGACGGAAATGTACTCATTTGTGACAAGGGTTTGCAGCAAAAAAAAAAAAAAAGTATATCATAAGTATTTCAGGAGTTATGGGCTTTATTGCAAAAGTTGATACACTCACAATCATGAAAACTTTATTAATCTTTATCCTAAAAAAACAATTTGTTCTAGTATTTGTACAAATATATTGAAAATATAACTGAATATGTATATTTATTTATCGTTTATATAGCATGTTTTTAATGAACATGTCCATTTGATACATGATCATGCATGAAATCCAATTTTTGTGGAAGGGGTTTGTAACAACACACTAGATGCTGTGTTCGGTAAAGTATTCTGATCTGAAAGAACCTACACTCTTTGTCCAATAATGATCAGGCAAGTCATTCAAATAAGTCTCAATAACCAACCAGAGCAGCCAGGGCCATATCTAACGCTTGTGAGATCTCAGCAACTCAGCAAGCCAATGGCCTCTTTGAAAATGGATATTTACACAATCATTATCCAATCAAAGGCTAATTGCCTGCTGTTGCTATCACATGTCCACCAGCAGTTTGAAAACGCTTGCTGAAAGTTTGTAAATGTGCATATATACTTTATATGGGGCACCATTTCTTTTGCACTTTCACTCGACTTGTGACATGGATCCACAGAGGCTGAAAAGGAAATTTTATACACTTTTAGAAGTTGTCGACAAGCTTTGTAAAATTAGTGTTGAAGAGCAGGGTGAGGAATCAAGTGATGAGGAGCCAGACTAGTTTGAATTAGTTTGAAGCAGTAGTACATGAAGGACAAACCAACAAAGTGGGGGTACAAGCTTTTTGTCCTTGCAGACTCCCAGTATGCCTATACATGGGATTTCTTCATTTATGAAGGAAGATCACCAGTAGCTCAGGATCTGCAAGACAGGGGTCTGAGCTACTAATCAGTCACGGCTCGGTTGGATGAAAAGGTCTTAGTGTCTGGCTACAAATTATACGTAGACAACTACTACAGTATACCAGCCCCTTGCTCTTCCAGGAACTCCTCAAGAAAAACATATGGGCTTGTGGGACCATCAGGAGCAACAGGGTGGGCTTCCCACACACTACCCTAAATAGGCTGCCAAAAAATGCACCTCGGGGAAGTATAAGGTGTAAAAAGGACAATCAGCTTCTCTTCATCGAGTGGAAGGACACAAGATACGTTTTGATGTGCTCCACATTCCATTCTGCAAATGGAGGTCAAACTGTCCAGAGGAGGGTGAAGACAGGTGATGGACAATGGACCACAATGACTGTTCCCATTCCTACAGTGTTGTCAGACTACAACAAGTGAGTAGACTTTTTTTTCAGTGGGTCATCCCAAAAAAATTGTGCAGTTGTGATCATATTTTATATATTGACTGTTTTCTTTCTACAAAAGAGCATGGGAGGTGTGGATACATCTGATGCCCTCACTGGGTTCTATTCAGTGGTTAAGAAAACTAGAAAGTGGTACCGCACCATTTTCTTTCACTTTGTGGACATTGCAGTTGTCAACAAACATAATCCACCAGCAGCTGGCTGCAATGCAAAACAAGAGGGCTAAGACACAAAGTGAATTCTGGGAAGCTCTAGTACAGGAGCTCATTGATTGGGTGCCTCCTCATGCTGCTCCTGCTTCCCACCATTCAGCAGGACACACACCAAAGCACATCACACCTTCCAGTAAATGCAGACAAAGATGCAGAATGTGCCACCAGAAAACCCCTGTGATCTGCTGTAGGTGTGATGTGCCTCTTTGCTTCCTCCCTAAGCGAGAGTGTTTCAGTCGCTGACATGGTTTCAGTCGTTGAAAAAATTCTATAACCACTGCATATACTAGATTGTTTATTTGTTTTGTTTTGTTTTATTTCTGTCAAAGACAATTTATAACCTGTTTATGGTTTAAAAAAATCTATTCTGAGTACAATATTTTAGATTTAAAAAAAAGAATTAAAAGAAATCTCATTTTGTGTGTTGGGAAATCAAGTGGTAAAGTGTAGCCAATGGAGCATAGGAATCACCAATACAGAAAAGTAAATGTTAGTATAGCAGCTAGAAGTCTCACAGAATCTACATGGTTTGTGATATCAATTCCAAATTTAGCACACAACTTGTTTAGACTTATGACTTTAATTTCCTAATATTTGTGGAGTAAAACCTCCTTTGGATTATGATTTTTTCATAAAATATTTTTTTATATATATAGTAATTTTTCATTATAATAGACTTAAAATGTTATAACTTATTAGTATTCAATTTATTTAACTGCAGACACTTATACTATAAACTTAAAAATGTTTTCTAAAAAACAAGACCAGAATTAAGCTTATATTCCAAAGCATTTTAGAATTACACTCGTTTGAAGTTGAATATCTCCCTTCGAAGTCTGAACTCAAAAGGGGGGTGGGGGGGTGACAGCATCAATATTCACAAACCACTTTTATGTTCAACTAAATGCAAGCATAGGCTACAGCGTACATGGTTTGGCATGGCACGATGCCAGCAAAGGGTGCTCCCTTTATCTCAGTTTATCTCAGTTTATCGCAGTCTCACGAAGCTCTATTATAACACAATAAATATATGCATAAAGAATCTTTCATAATGTCTACAATTTGTGTGATATGAGAGGATTCGTGAGCACACAAATTTCAGCACTGCACAGGAACTCCTGCGCTTTGAGCGGTGAATGGATTCTAACACCTCTGTTGGCCACTGCGTTCCAGAAATCAACATTGTTTTAAATAGAAACTAGGTGTGCGCCTGCTAATCGTTTTTATTATATATTAGTCATTCTTGTTGCTTTTGTGCAATAGATGAATAACAATTTATTTGTTTTTAGATATTTTATGTTTAGAATGCAGCGGTAATGCACAGAGGCCTTGGCTTGAAACTATACTCTAATTACTATTTTGGAAATTATAATGCGTTAAATTACTCCGTTACTAAAAAAGTAATCAAATTACAGTAACGTGTTACTAATGCGTTACTGCCCAACACTGCCAACTTGGAAACTCAGTTTCCCACTCGTAATAATGACTTTGTGGTGGAGTTCATGTGTGTTCAACTCATAAATACGTTGATGATTAGCTTGTTCAGTGGCCTGTAGCATGAAGCCGGTTTCAGTTTTGACCCAGGTAAGTTCACGTTTAGTTTGAGCAAACTCTCAAAAGTTTTTAGGCTCAAGAAAGTGGGTTGTTATGAGCGGGTTTCATCACTGTGGTAACTTGCGCTACACAGCTACCCTGCTCCGGAGCAGGTTTTATTCTGGGTTAGAGATCGCTGTAACGTGTTTTTTTGTTTCATGTTCATGTTTTCATGTGTTTTATTTTGATTTTTTTGCCTTGTCAGTCATGTGATTCCCTTGCCATCTTGTTATCCTGCTATGGGTTCTTTCGTTCATGTGTCATGGTCATGTTCTCACTGGTTGTCTTAGACATGTGTCTTGTCTCTCATTGGTTGGTTCTTGTCTTGTGACCTGTATTGTTTGATATAAATAGCCCTCATGTTGCCTATGTCCTTTGTTAAGTATTGATCAGTGTAACCTGCTGTTGGTGAGTTTGCTCATGTCAAGTCTGTTTATGCCAAGTCAGGTCTGTTCATGCCAAGTCAATTCTTTGTTTGTACTTTGGACAGTGATGGGCAGTAGCGTCATTACAAGTAGTGACGCTAATAGTTTAACTACATTTCTCAGTAGCGTGGTGGTAGTGTCGCTGCTTTCTGAATCAAATAGCTTTTCTGTAGCGAATTTCTATTTTTGATCAAGTAGCGCGGTAGCGTCAACAAAAGCCAACGTTACATTTTCCAAAGCATTCTGAAACTCAAGCTCAAATCGGAAATATAACTGCTACGCATCACTGATCCTGCATCAGTAAGTGACGCCACAGACACTAAAGCTCGTAACGCCATTGGCTCCTCAAACTGTCAGTCAAACCTCATTATTCCTCCCGACTCTCTCGTGAATGAAGTGCGGCGCGCAGTTTGGAGCATCTCAGCTTGTTTGCAGTCTAAAGGTAAATAAAGAACTGTTGATTGAATAAGTACAGTGGTTTCTTTACTCAAAAAACACTTTTTATAAAGGCTAATGCTTTTTTTTGTATTTGAAGAGCGGAGAAGAGTTTCTTAGTCTAGCAATTGTTGTCAAGTCACAGGCAAATAGCTCATGCGAAGCGCTCAATCTTTCATAATATGACACTTTGGCCAAATAACAGAAAAAAACTGAAAGCCCACATAATGACAGAAAACTGGGGAAAATGGGACACGAGTCAGGAAAAAAAAACATTTGCTGGTCAAAAGCTTCGTATTTGAACTTGATTTTGGTGACATGTTTATTTTAATATAATGACACATGCAACGATGCAAATAAACGTAGCCTATCTGTTGGCCTATACATCTATATGGTAACACTATACACTAAGATTTCATTAATGTTGGCTAATGTATTATCTAACATGAGCATACAATGTATAAAATACATTTATTACAGTGTTTATTGATCTTTGTTAATGTTATAATGAAAATACAGTCGTTCATTGGTAGTTCATGTTAGTTCACAGTGCATTAACAAATGTTAACAAACAACTTTTGATTTTAATAATGCATTAGTAAATGTTGAAATTAACATTAAGATAAATGCTGCAGAAGTATTGTTCATTCTTAGTTCATGTTAACTACACTAGTTAACTAATGTTAACTACTGAACCTTATTGTGAAGTGTTACCATTTATATAAATGTATCTGTATACAATAAAGCCACAATACCAACTACCAATAGGAGGTTTCCGGCCGACAGCAAAAATTTATTTTGCCTATGTCACAATTTGAGGTCAATCCGGCCCTGTATTTGATACTGATTATGTTGCCAAATTGGTTTGGAACAGTTGTTGAATAAACAATTAAACTGAACATGCCTGACTGACAGTTTTATTGATCACTGAGAGAGCACTGACTTGGTATGATGTTGGTTCAATAGAATTTTTTTTATTTTTTTTTTAAATAGCTTGGATGTAGTAAACTACTTTTCCCATGTTGCTGTAGCTTAGCTTGCTACATTTCCCAGGGCTGTAGCTTTAGTGTAGTGAAGCTTTATTTAAAGACGAGTAACTGTTTAGCTTGCCCAACACTGACTTTGGATTACTTTGAATAAAACTGCACTTGGGTTCATCACAACTCACCTTCAGCAGACTGTTCGTTACAATCACAAACCCAAACTGGACCAATCAGCCGTGAGCAAAGTGACATATCTGATGCAATGAAGCCACTCCCCCATATCTCTCACTCCAAATTAAAGCAATTTACAGTCAAAGAATTTTACAAAATTGCCCGACTTTTGCAGCTACTTATTTATTATATTTGTTTATAATTCATATAATATTTTCATATAATTATTATATGAAGTGGCAATTAATTTTAAGCTTCATATTTAAATACATACATATGTCACGTTATAGTTCCACCCACAGCAGTTCTCCATAGCTCTGCTGCACTTAATAAAACAGTAAACATTATGGTGTTATAAACAAAACAGACAAATATAAGAATCTGAAATATGTCAATTTCTCCATGACAATTAAACAGAGATTTTTTTTCCCCCCAAACAGTTCAATGTTGTCTTTCCTTCTGTCTTTTTCTTATTAAACTTATTGCTTTGTGATCGTATAAGACATTTTAAATCAAGCAGGAGTAACATGAATAGAAAAACTGAAAATAAAGTAAAGGATAATATGAGATACATAAATTACACAGCTTGCATCACACATTTTATGGAACACCGTTATTTATGAGAAGTAAATGAAAATATGAAATTTCTTAGTAAAACCATGAATTAAGGGCTTTACAAAACACAGTTAGCACAAAATATTTACTTAAAAATACAGAAAATGCACAACTGAATAAGCAGAGTAAATTCGTAAACACTATGATAAAGAAATAAATACCTGTACACAGAGCGGTAGGAGACGACTGGAAAGTTCAGTCACGTTATAGTTCCACCTATTCAGAATACATTTCACTTCGTTAGCACATGGAAAAATGGCGCACGTGGAAAAGGGTACATCAAAATGGAAATAAAAGTATCAAAATAACTCATATATAAAAAGAAAACACTCTACAAATCAATCAATGTCTACAGTGTTCAATACTTTTCAAACAGTGTCTAACATTTTACATGAAACGATATTTTTAACGTTTAGTGTGGAGCTACAACAGAAACGACTCACCCACAGCAGTTCTCCATCGCTCTGCTGCAGACTGATAGAACTCAGTGGGCAATAGCACCACCGGAGCAACCAATAGGAAGCGCGATCCCATTAACGCAGGATTTACTTAATAGCTTGTTTAATTAAAAATTATAATCAAATTACTTGCTTGATGTGTTGAATAATTAATCGCAAAATAAGCATAATATTAATAAACTGAAACAGTTTTGTCAGGAGGGACGTAATTAAATTCAAGGGTTCACTTACATTCTCCAACCTGCACTGTAAATGACTATTTAATGTGTTCAATAAAAGTGTGAAAAATAGAAATAATTACACGAGATCAAGTCAAAAATCTAGATATTTCAAAGTGTTTGCAAACTTATTTTTGTTCATTTAGACAGTGTTAGATGGTGATTAGCTATTATGCGAGCCACAGCTTGAACCAGTTTCCAGATGTCTCAACAGTAGCCCTAATCAAATTCAGATTGAAAACATGTTTACCTGTGCGTTCTCTCACTAAAGATGAATCAAATAATGCAGTGCAATGTTCTGTTTAATTCAGTTTGTCCTTTTAGCTATAATTTGTATTTACACTGTGCCATTCACAGCAAGATGGAAGTTTATGTAATATATTGAGTATTAATCTGAACCAAATATGAGTGATGCCTCTATTCAGTCGAAATTAATTTCACACATATACATATTTTCTGGTGCCATTTTAAATTACTGAGCTGGTTAAACTTTAAAACTCTTTTCAAAGAACGAAAATAGGATCTCACATCTGCATGAATTGTCAGGTGTTTTGTTTTTTTTAAGTGATAACAAAATATTTTCTCCACCCAGAGTGAATACACAGGTGATTTTTGAAATTGCTCAGTTTTGTAAACCTCGTCACACTGAGGAACACAGCAATTTCTTTCCAGAATGAGATTGCATATGACGTTTCAGGTCTGTTATATATGGCTTATTCTAGAATTGCGGGTACATTTCAAGCTGAGAACTACGATTTTTTTTTTTTGGTTAAACTTTTTTATTTTCATAGAACACACTTTAAATTTAATATTTTCTATATTTGCTGATCTTAAACTTGTAAGATTTTAAATATTTATTCTGAAAATCAATGTACTAACAGAAAAATCTGTCAACTCTGTTGTAGACAAATTGGGTCAAACATATACAGTTAACAAATGTAACACAATTTAAAACCCTGTCCTCCCTAGAAGAACATCTGTCTCTTAATCCATTAATTCAACTTTAAACCTAAAAATATATAGACTTTTTGTTTTAGAGTAAAAATATCAACCCGTTTAATTGAAAAGTTGCCAACATGGAGTGTATTTTCTCTAATCATAGCTTTAAAAATGAATGAAATTCTTTAAAATTTCATGTAGTAGTAGTACTATTTAGGCTAATTAGCTTCTGAGCAATTTGTTAACAATAAAACACATATAATTATCATTTTTAAAGCAAAACTTTAAACAAACAGAGTTGACATTGATGGTAACAGAGTTGACCACCTGTAGTTAAAAGACCAAAAACAGCAACATTTTCTGCCAGATTCTGAAACTGAAACCATTTTAAATGTAACAACTATTTAATTTTATAAAATACATGTGAATTACAGATCTTTCATGTAATTGAAAATTAACTTCATGTGTCCGAAGATCTGGAAAATAAAACTACATAGCTGCTCCCTCACCCTGGGCATGCAAATCAGTTATTGGCAATTTCTTTTAGTATTTAAATGTGCACTATGCAAGTTTTTTATAGACATAATAAAAGACAGAGCTCTTGATTCAAGGAATAGCAGTTTGCAAGAATTTTAGATTTACTTTGAAGCCATATGTTTACATTAGTATTCATAAACATTAGAGCAAAACATTAATTTTGAGTAGTGGTGCTTTTTTCCTTTTGTGCCGTCTATCTCTGTCTATTTTCTGCCTTCCTTACAGGGTCAGCATGTCGCTGTGCCCTCTGTTGCCCTTGCCTTTCTGCTGCTGAGAGTTTAATTTACCTGTAATTCAATTTCTTTAGCCTGTAATGATATAAAACAAATGTATCATTTACAGTAAAATGACCCAGAATCCAAAATAAACATAATAATAATGCAAAATACTTAAATGTGATTGGGAACATTTGACTCTGTTACTCATTGTCAACTCTGTTATCATTAAACTTTTTAAAAAACTAACAGAGTTGACATTTTCCACCATTTTGTGCTTTAGCTCAAGATGCTAACCCTCAAACCAGATACCACATGGCATGTCTAAAACAGAATTTTATGGATTTCCATCATATTATTGTTTTAAAAAGTGAATGAGAGATTCACTGCAAAATCACAATAACAGATTTGACAAATAATTAATCTATTGGTGTATCCTAAACATTTTGTACAAATTAATGAGAATAAAGAATAAAGACATACTGTACATCGATTCCTACCAGAGGAAGTGACATCACTTGGTGCAAGTCACATGTTTTTTCTATGAATGTGTAGCAAATTAGCTCGAAAGGGGAATATTTATCATTAATTATAACTGGTTATAATAATAAATATTTAGATTAGATCTTAGAATTAACTGTAGCAGAATCGACGTTACAATTATTTGATCTGCCGTCCACCGAACAGACAAGATAATTATTTATCAATTCTAGGAAAGATTGTTTTCCTGGCCAAGGAACAATAGCTTTCCCACTTTATACAGTACTAGCAGTAGTTTAGCATGTAGCAAGGAACAGCATTCAGTGACTTCGAATCGTGAGCAGGACACAGAGACAATCAATTGTGAATATAAGGGATTTAATAAATGGGACTATAGCTAACATACAACTAAACTAAGCATAACATATATATATATACAGAATGAAGGAAAGTAAGGAAAAGAGAGAGAAGAGCAAAAGAATGGCAGTATTTTTACAACACTTAACCTCAACCCAAATGAGAATCATCAGAGAATCACAATTCACCTTAAAAGGGGTTCAAACTTAAACACGCATCTAAATAGTTGTAAACGGTTACTTGCATTGGTTTTGCTGCTGAATAAAAGTCTTGATGCGTTAGACAAGAGGTTCTTGATGATTTCTTTAGGAGGGAGCTGGAGGTTTCCCTCTGGTTCTTCTGAAGATAGGAAAGTCCACAAAGCTACCTGAAGGTTAAACTCAAGAGGAGAGTTTGGAGTGTGTCCGTCTCAAGAAGAAGAGTTTTGAGCACCGATTAGTCCGAGTTCGGAACTTTTGATAGTTTGTAGCCGCACCCACTTTTTGGGTGGAGTGGCCAATCAGAGGCATGAATTTTGAGCGGAAGAAACTTTCTTTGTCTCCGTTTATGGCCCGTTTGTATTATTATTGCTGGTCTGGAGAGTTGGTGCAGCTTTACTTCAAAGCATAGTAAAAATTGTATGATGCATTTCACGATCACATAGTGTACATCATTGTTCGAGGAATAAAAAGAAGATCATTTTGATACCAAGAAAGTAACCTATAGAAGATATTAAAGCAGAGATACACTCATACACTTGAATATAGGCGTTTAGAGTCTAATGCAAGTAAAGGGTTGTAACTAGGTTAATATAATAGGGGAACATACATACAACATGCATATACCAGATACATTTACAACTGCTTAATTGTGGCCTAAATAAAGAAAATGTCTTTATGTGTGTGTGTATTTGAAATTGTGGAGACCACTGGTCTTGTCAGGCCGTTGGTGCCTGGCACCGGGGGGGAATGCGTTTGAAGTTTGATAGGGAAACCAGAGAGGTGGTCTGCTTAGCGTCTTTTTGATAGTGAGGAAAAACCATGGCAATTTGGCACCCATATAAAAGTAAATGGTGAGGCCAGGTCAGTAATTTATATGCAAATGTCAAAAGGCTAAAAGGGTCTCTTAAAACTAAGTGTAATCAACCATCAATGAGCTTACGCAGATGCTACAAATGCTTTAAAGATTTTTATGCCTTTTTATAACTGAGGTAACAGAGTTGACCAGAATGTAGGGACAGACACAAAATGTATTTTTTTTATTAATGAAATTACAAATATTCCAAAAATTAGATATTTTATGCAATTGTTTATGTAACTTAATAGAGTAAAAATATGAAAATTAGACTTATTTCATAAGTCAAGCTGAATGTATGAATCAGGAGGCGAAGACTGTCAATAATAGTTGTAGTGGCAGTCTTTCAGTAATTGTTTTCAAGACAAAATGTCCCTTAATATACATAAAAGCATTGTTTTTGGTGATAGCTTAATATAAATTGTGTTATTATTCAAAACTGATTCAGTGAAATTTTTGTTTTTGAAAAATAACAGAAGGTTTACCTGGCAGATGCGAAATGTACCCCCAATTCTAGAATTACCCATATGTGAAACTAATATCACACTGATCACATGTGAATGGCTTCTCTCCAGTGTGAATCCTCATGTGAGGCTTTAGGTTTCCTTTAACTGTGAATCTGTTTCCACACTGTTCGCAGGTGAAACACTGGAGAGAGGCCTGAGTTCTCAAGTGAACCTCAAGGTTTCCTTCTTTTGAGCACCTCTTTCCACAGTGATGGCACATCAGAAGAATCAGAATCAGAATGAGCTTTATTGCCAGGTATGTTTACACATACGAGGAATTTGTTTTCATGACATTAAAGGCTTTTCTCCGATGTGAGTTATTACATGATTCTTAAGCTGTTTCTTGTCTATGAAACTCCTTTCACACTGACAACATTTAAAACGGTTTTCCCTTGAGTGAGTCTTCATGTGGTAATTAAGGTGTTCTTTATTTCTGAACCTTTTTCCACACTGATCACATATGTAAGGCCTCTCTCCAGTGTGAGTCCTCATGTGGCCATTAAAGGTTGATTGATGTTTGAAACACTTTCCACACTCAGGGCACATGTAAGGCTTCTCTCCAGTATGAAGTCTCATGTGGGTATTAATTGTTGCTTTATGAGTAAAACTCTTTCCACACTGTTGACATGTGTAAGGGTTTTCTCCAGTGTGAATTCTCATGTGGACTTTAAGACTTCCATTTCTAGAGAAACTCTTTCCACACTCGGGGCATGTGTAAGGTTTCTCTCCAGTGTGAACGCTCATATGCTTTGTAAGGGTTCCATTTTCAATAAAATGTTTTCCACACTGTTGGCAGGTGAAAGGCTTCTCTCCAGTGTGAATCCTCATGTGGACTTTAAGTCTTTCTTTTCTGGTGAAACTCTTTCCACACTGTTGACAGGTGAAAGGCCTCTCTCCAGTGTGAGTTCTCAAGTGAACCTCAAGGTTTCCTTCTTTTGAGCACCTCTTTCCACAGTGATGGCACATTAAAGGCTTTTCTCCAATGCGAGTTATTACATGATTCTTAAGCTGTTTCTTGTCTGTGAAACTCCTTTCACACTGACAACATTTAAAACGGTTTTCCCTTGAGTGAGTCTTCATGTGGTAATTAAGGTGTTCTTTATTTCTGAAACTTTTTCCACACTGATCACATATGTAAGGCCTCTCTCCAGTGTGAGTCCTCATGTGGCCATTAAAGGTTGATTGATGTTTGAAACACTTTCCACACTCAGGGCACATGTAAGGCTTCTCTCCAGTATGAAGTCTCATGTGGGTATTAATTGTTGCTTTATGAGTAAAACTCTTTCCACACTGTTGACATGTGTAAGGGTTTTCTCCAGTGTGAATTCTCATGTGGACTTTGAGACTTCCATTTCTAGAGAAACTCTTTCCACACTCAGGGCATGTGTAAGGTTTCTCTCCAGTGTGAACGCTCATATGCTTTGTAAGGGTTCCATTTTCAATAAAATGTTTTCCACACTGTTTGCAGGTGAAAGGCTTCTCTCCAGTGTGAATCCTCATGTGGACTTTAAGTCTTTCTTTTCTGGCGAAACTCTTTCCACACTGTTGACAGGTGAAATAACTTATAGATCTAGTCCTTCGCACTCTTTTTCGTGAGGAAGCGTTTTTACTCTGAGCAACTAAAATATTTTTTGCAGTTATGAAATCATGATGTTTCTCATACAGATGTTTGTCTTCCTTTACATCATTCAGTTCTTGACTCTCCTCTTTCAGCAGCATCAGGTCTAAGGTGAAAAAGATGAATACAAGTTTAACTCCAGTTTAATGGCACAAAGCGGCAGACATCAAAACATTTAATTATTCTTAAAGATTAACTTTATCTGGATCCCTTACTACCCCATTAAATAAAATGTAGTCTGATTGTACTCCCTGAATATTAACGTTGATTTTTATTTTGCGTTTATTAGGGGCCAAGCATAGACTGTGCTGTTGGTTTTATTTTAACTCCCAATGGGAGTTTATGGAAGCTGTAAGGACCATAGCTTCCAAAAGGATCAAATTTGGCACACTGACTGGTGTGGTCCTGAATAGTAATCTAACCAACTTTAGGGTCTCAAGTACCAACTCTATAATGAAACCACCAGTTCAAAATCTAACTTTTCAACTTTTGTTCTAGAGACTACATTTTTAGTTCACAGTTTACATGTTTATATAGACTCTTCCCATTACAGTAACTTTTTGAAATATACTGAACTCCATTTTTTCACTACTCCTCCATATTTGATCCGAATCCCATCAAAATGGCCTCAGATTATAACGTGACTGAGCTACAAAAAAAATACTGAACCAAATTTTGATTTTCAACTCTTAAAAAGTTGCAATGATGTGAACTTGATGTTGACCTGAATTTAACATTTGTAACATAATACGCATCTATAAAAATAAACCTGTGTATACTTCATCAGCCCCATGCTGAATTTGAGAACGGTGGCACCTACAAGTATGTGAAAATCATGATCTTTGTGTCTCCTGATTCCTTGAATCACGTTGAATTAGTCAATACTGATTTTGAACAGAACTGTCTGTTCACCATTTTGAAAATGTTCACAAAATGTGATACTTACAAAATGATTTATATCAACACACTGGCACAAAATTTGATGAGACATGATGATTAACAGATACCTGAGAAGCTTGAAGACAGTGCCATCAATGATATAAAACTTGTCATTTTCCATCAATTTGCTTGTCCACCACTTTGAAGTATATGCAAAACTGATATCCCAGAAATCTAGCCAAAAAATTTCTACTCTGATAATCTTTGAGCAACAAAAATGACTGAACAATCTTTTTGATATTCTGTATGATATTTGAAAAGGCTTTCAGAAGTTGACCATTTCTGTACTTGTCATGCTATGCTATGTTACCTTAGCATGCTAATCGGTTAACATGCTAAACCATTTCCTTTTCTTTCTGATGATTTAACTTTGTTATTATATGAATTATATAAATGCAATTTCAGGAGAATTAAAACCATCTAATCTTGTATTTAACTGCTGGAGCACCTAAGCAGCGCTCACCTTGACCTGGCATCAGCTGTTTCAGCATCCCTCCATCTCCTCAACTCCAACAACATAATTTAAGTATCCTGCCATTCATACTTATCCTCCAAGCAGTAGTAGACACTGGGGGTTTGTCAGAGCTCCGGAAAGAGGAATGATTAATTCACCTCTCAAGTTTTCGGGTCTGAGTCATTCGTGACATGACAACAGTATTGGAAACAGAAATGAGTTAATTCCCAACCTTCCTTACAGACATGTTTATAGTTATGTGATGCGTTTTTGGTCTCAAACTGTAGCTATTTCTTTCTTACAATTTATACATTTGTGAACTTCTGTCATGATGGTTAACATTGAATGTGGTCTGGTTGTTACAGTCAGAAAAAAATGAATCACATTGCTATATGTTACAGAGGTAGTGACCACTAGATTTTATACAGATGTTACTATAATTATTCTGTAAATGGTGATCAGCACCCAAATATTGTATGTAATGTCGAAGTTACTGCCTTTTGCCTTGGCGTGACATTTAACTTTTTGCAGACAGTGCAAAGGCAGAGTACTATAACTTCAAAATAGCGGTAAAAATCAAGATTGAAATTATTTTCATTAAAACATCTAACTGCCAGATTTCCAGTGTCCTACCTATAATTAATTTTTCTGGACAAATAAAAATCTTTAAAGCCATTTTTCTAAGTTTCACACTCTGGAGCAGAGCGGCAATCCACCTGTCACTCAAGTGGCCACGGCCTTAATTATGCAGAAATTTAAGGATTAATTTAAACGGATGAGTTATAAAAAAATTCAACCCCTCACAGTTATCATGAAGGGCAAAATTAGCTATATAGACCAAAATCACTTTTTGTACCAGGCTGTAAACATTTTTTTTTCTGCTGTAAAGCTGGGCAATTTAACATGGGAGGTCTATGGTATTGACTCCCTTTTGGAGCCAGCCTCTAGCGGCCAGTCGATGAATAGCAGTTTTAGTCTCTTCTGTGTTGGTTTCAAGAGAGAGCGGGAGGTTGCCGCTTGGTCTCAAGGCCAAAAGTATACTTCACTTTTTACGCGTAGGTGAGGGACAGCGTATAGTGAATTAGACGTGAATTGCGTCATCAGAACAGTACGTGCGTACTGTACACGCGCCACCCGATTTTTGTAACCGTGCGTACTTTGTACGATCAGGTCGCACATGCGCACTGAAGTTATTTTGCAGTAATCATGTTTTCCCACATGGTGGCAACACTGTCCCTGGCCGTTGTTTCACAGTAGAAAACGAAACTTAAAGTCCCCCTGTAGTGAAAATCACGTTTTTTATGTTGTTTATTTGTCTATGTGGTGTTTTTAATATGCTTTTAGACAAACCATGTCCCAATCCATTAATCAACACCATTGCTGAGTATTTTCTCCTTAAAACTGTAGTTTCCCAAAGGCACTCCCAGAAATGCGGTTTGAAACAGCCCTCGGTTTGCTACGTCACAAACCAATAACCGATCACGTCAAGGGATCGATTCCTATCACTAGCATGCAAAATACACCAATATCAGCACAAAACCAACATAATTTAGAGCAAAAAACCCATGAAGCCATGGTTTTATGTCAATTTAGAACCGCTAATTTGCATTATAACTCGCAGCAACAGTATAAAAGTAGCCCGGAGTCAGACCCAGCTCTCCCGCATCGGCGTCTGCACTTCACACGCATACGCTTGCAGGCGCGAATCAAGAATCACAAACGGCTGCATTCAGTCTTAACGGCATTTTGAGGACACAACATCGTCAAGTAAGTAACTTTAACGAATGTTACAGTATTCACTGTAGTTGTCCGCTAGTACAATCATAGTTGTATCAGTCATTATCCATGTATGCCATTTACTACAGTTCAGTGGATCAGGAGGCGCTGGCTGCTGTGACTGAGTGGAGGCGGGGCTAATTTGCATATTCATAGATCCGCGTATAGTGAATGAGGCAAGGATGTAGAGTTACACTCAAGCTATTTTAAGGCATGAGAAAATTATTTTCAGAAGAAAAAACATTTAAATATGTCATTTTGATGATCAAAGATAAGTTTTAAGGGATAAAATATTTGACTACAGGGGGACTTTAAGAGACGGACAACGACAACAAAACACCAGAGACCGCAACAACAGACGCTCACGCTGACGAGCGCTTGTGAGCGAGAGGGTAGGAGACAGCTCAGCATTCAGTCATGACTTAACGGGGGAAAATAGAGCAGACACTGAACATGAATAAAGTGAGTTTTTGTCTATTTTGTATATTGTGTTTGTGCTATTTTGCATATTGTCCATTTTGTGTATTTGTACATTACTATTATTTTTTTATTTTTTTTAATTGTCATTATTATCTGTGTCCTGTCCTGTTGCTGTCATTCTGTCGCACTGTGGAGCTACTGTCACTAAAACAAATTCCTCGTATGTGCAAACATACCTGGCCAATAAAGCTCATTCTGATTCTGAAGCTTTCTAGTGCGCACGTGTCGACCGTTCGCGTACGACTTCAAATGGAGTATACTTTGAAAGGCTACACGTTCGACTGTACGCATACGCTAGCGTACAAAAACAAAGTATACTTAGGCCTTTAATGTGAAGATCATCCCACACGTGTGCTGCTACATGAGCTCAGGAGAAGAAACACTCAACCTAGATCAACTTCTGATGACACACTCATTACTACTGATGCTGTTAGAAGATGTGAAAATCACAACAGTTGCTTCTTTCAGTACACAATTTGTGTCTTTGATTTGATTTACACTTTGATTTGTTATAAAGTTACTATTATTTGCTTACCAAAGGTCTTTAAATTAAGAAGATATAACTCTACCATGCTGTGTTAGCGGTAGAAATTTTTTATTATAGGCCGGTGTTTTCAACAGATCACTTATTTATAGTTTTTCTGTTATTTATAAGTTTTAGGTTCATACGTGTTAATATGTTAGTATGAGGATGTTTTGTTTGTAACAGTGTTTCTGACCCTCTGAATTTTATAGGGCACTGAATATTGTTATATTGTATTTATGTTATATTCAATATTGTAGTTTTCCATCTGCCTGGAAACAAAGTTGTGTTTACAAGACACCAGCACAGCAGGAGCTTTTAACGATGAGAAGAACACAAATCAATTACAGACAACAGATGTAAAGATGATCACTTATTCCTTCACTTGCTTTATGTGATATGAATCGTTTTGTTACTGTTGCATAATTCAGTGATATAAATTGATGTTTTTTATTGTTTCAGAACTTTCAGAAGCAGATATTGAGTTTAATGTTACACATACTAATTGTTTTAGACTAAGTCTGTATTATTTTTTCCTAATTTAATGTATGTCATGTTGTGCTGCCCAATGTGGAAGTAGGATCTTCTCAGCTGCACCTGAAGGCAGCATTAGTATGTCAAATAAAACCACTTTAATTATGAAATTATTCAAAAATATCATTCATTTCTGAAGAGCCGGACATTTTAGCACAGATTTAATGAATGAGTTCAGCTTTGAGAATGAAAACCAACCTGTTTGTTCCTCAGTATCTTCTTGTTTGACTCTGAATGTTTCTTCAATCTTCATGTCTTCACTCTCCACTTTAATAAACGCCATCTTTATAACAGTGTGTCACGTGGATCTCAGTTTTTCTGTGTGTTTGGACACTTTGTCCTGTTTAAGGATGAAAATAATAAACTGTAAGAAAAATAAATGCAAACTAAACCTGGGTGCGTTTGAATAGTTCAGCATTCAGCACAGTATAGTTAATAGCTGGCCTGATTCTAGAGCTTTGAATCACTGAATCATTTTGAGAAGCATTTGATTCATTTGACTCGGAGCTTCATAAAGCTGAATTTCTTCCGTCGGCGGTAGTTTTCAGTGATCCGAGTTCGTATTTAAGGTAAACTGACTCACGATATATGGAGCGAAATAACATAAACCTCCTCTGATACTCGTGTGTGGATGCGCTTTACTCACACAAAATAACATTCACTCATGTTAAATGAAGCAACGTTACATTCAGCAGTGATTGATTCATTTTACATTGCTTGAAACATAGACTTGTCTGAACGTTTGATATCAATTTAAAGACTTTAAATGCCTAAGACACAAACCTTTCTTCAGCCGAATCACAACAGATGCAAGCGCGCGCCGCAGCCTTATGACGTCACATCGTCATGTCAAAATAAGAGTCCTGTATAGGCCATTGGAAAATTTAAGTCCATTAACTGTACACACAGAAAATATAAATAACAAATATATATCAGAGGTATTCATCGTTTGGTGAATAGGTATGTTGTCCAATGAAGTGCTGAAAATAACTATCAATGAAAAAAATAACTCTTTTTAACATTGATAATATTCAAAAATGATACTTCAACAGCAAATCAGCATATTAAAATGATTTCTGAAGGATCATGTGACACTGAAGACTGGCGTAATGATGCTGAAAATACAGCTTTGCCACTGTAGAAATAAACTGCACTTTCAGATATATTAAAATAGAAAACAGTCATTTTAAATTGTAAAGATATTTCAAAATATAGCTGTTTTTATTGTATTTTGGATCAAATAAATGCAGCAGTGGTGAGCAGATGTCTCCATGTTTGGCAGTCAAGTGACTGATAAAGTGGTATTAACTCTTTTTTTTTGTAGTTTAAAGACTGATTTAAAGCAAATAAAAGTGAAGCTGAGGCATTATTGAATACAAATGTAATATGCAAATGCAGCTCATAGTGAGGTACAAATTGTGTTTGATTTGGAGCAATCACGTTGTGAAATTAGTTTAAACTCAAAAATATCTGTTCAAGATTCAATTCAAGATTCCTTTATTGTCATTGTATAGTTACAACGAAATTGAAGAAGCAATCCTTGGGTGTTACACACACAGTGACATTAAAAAGTACAATTTAAAAATACAAATAATAAATAAATAAATAAAGCAAGCATAGCAGCAATGTATTTCCTATGTTAGGTAGTGCAATATAAATGTTCAAGTAACAGGTAGTAACAGGTGCAAAAATACAGTATTAACAGTAGTGCAATGATGCCTTAAGAATATGAACCTGATATATTCATAACATTGTGCACATACTAGTTTTTAAAACTATACAATATTGCAGATGTTGTTCTAGCTACTAACAGTTTATATTATTGATGTCTTATGGTGTTCAGTTCACGAATAGCTCTAGGGTAGAAACTGTTTTTGAGTCTATTTGTTCGTGATGATGGACCTGAAACGCCTGTCTCGAGGGCAGTCGGTTGAACAGATGATGTCCGGGATGGGATGGGTCCTTCAGTATCCTGGTTGCTCCATTGATGCAGTGAGAACAGGATAAGACCTCCAGAGAGGGCAGGGGGCAGCCAATGATTTTCTGGGCTGTATTGATGATTCTCTGAAGATCTCTCCTGTCTGCTGCCGAACAGCTGGCATACCACACAGAAATGCACACACAGTATACTGTTTGAGCACCGGTAAAAGACACCAGAAGGTTCTCCTGTAGGTGGTTTTGTTTCAGAATTCTGAGAAAATGAAGCCTCTGCTGTGCTTTCTTAACTGCCGCAGTAGTGTTCATAGTCCATGTAAGATCTGAGGAGATGTATGTACCCAGAAATTTATGATCTGAAACTCTTTCCACACAGTCCCCATTGATGTAGAGTGATGTAGGGTCTGCACTGTTTCTACGGAAGTTTATTATTAGTTCTTTTGTTTTTGAGGAGTTAAGGATGAGGCTGTTATCCGCGCACCATGTTGTTAGTCTTTGGATTTCATCCCTGTAGGCAGCCTCATCATCATCAGAGATAAGACCGGCCACGGTTGTGTCATCCGCAAACTTAATGATTTTGTTGTTGTGGTGAGCAGGAGAGCAGTCGTGGGTATAAAGGGTATAGAGTAGGGGGCTCAGCACGCATCCTTGCGGGATTCCAGTGCTGAGTGTGATGATGGAGGAGAGATTGGCGCCTATCTTGACTCTCTAAGGGCGGTTGCTAAGAAAGTCTTTGATCCAGACATGTTGTTCCAGAGAGGCCTAAGCCTGCAAGTTTTATTATGAGTGTGTCCAGGTTTACCGTGTTAAAAGCTGAACTAAAATCTATGAAGAGCATCCTCACATAGCTCCCTTGATGTTCAAGGTGTGTCAGAGCAGAGTGAAGAGCCGTGGTGATAGCGTCCTCTGTGGAACGATTCGCTCTGTACGCAAACTGATATGGGTCGAAGGTAGGTGGAAGACTGGCTTTGATGTGCCGTAAGACCAGCCTCTCGAAGCACTTGGTGATAACTGGAGTGAGTGCGACTGGACGATAGTCATTAGGACACGTTGTAACTGTCTTTTTCGGCAGTGGTATAATGGTGGTAGACTTCAGGCAAGTTGGAACAATAGATTTAGACAGGGACAGATTAAAGAGCTTTGTAAACACCTCGGAGAGCTGGTCGGCACAGACCTTCAGCACTTTACCACTCACGCCATCAGGTCCGGATGCTTTCCTAGGGTTAACTGTTCTAAGCATCTGTCTCACGTCATGTTCTTGTAGTATGTGGTTGCTGGCGGCTAATGGGGATGTATTCACTAATGGAGGAGGATTAACTGACCTTGTCGTTTCCACCTCGAAGCGAGCAAAGAAACAGTTCAATTCTTCAGCCAAGGTAGCATCGCCATTAACAGTCATGTGGTTATTGGATTTGTAGTTTGTGATTTGTTGGAGACCCTGCCATGCCAGCCGTGGGTTGTTGTTGGAGAAGTGGTCCTCAATTCTGCCTTTGTAGGCTGCTTTAGCCTCTCTGATGCCTCTCTTCAGGTTAGCTCTGGAAATGCTGTACAGTACTTTGTCACCAGACCTGAAGGCATTGTTGCGGTCTTTAAGGAGGTTCTACACTATCGTTCAAATGTTTTGGGTTGGTAAGACTTTTATACACATCTTATTTTTTATTTATTTTATTTTTTTAATGTCCACCAAAGCTGTTTTTATTTTGCCCAAAATACAGTAAAAAAAAAAAAAGTAATATTATGAAATGTAAAATAACTAAAAAAAATGTAAATATTTTACAATTCTATTTGAATATCTGTTAAAATGTCATTTATTCCTGTGATCAAAGCTGTATTTTCAGCATCATTACTCCAGTCTTCAGTGTCACATGATCCTCAGAAATCATTCTGATATGATGATTTGCTGCTCAAGAATTACTGTTTCTGAATATTATTTCTAAATTACATTTCTGATTATTAGAAATGCTGAAGAAAGTTGTGCTGCCAAATATTTTTGTGGAAACCATGAAACATTTTTTCCCCCAAGAGTCTTTGATGAACAGAAAGTTAAAAAGAATATGATCTTTTTTCCTGCCATCTTTTATTTTATTGGTTATTTTTTTTGCTTTTAGTGCATGACAATCAAATTCTTCAAGACATGGCAGAAAGAGAAAAAGAGAGGACATAGCTGATATTGTTTTCTTTTTCTGTATTTTGCAGCTATTTTGTCAAATTAACACCACAATTAAACATTAATAGATCATTAATAGATCACATTAACTGAAGTTTTTGTTTGTGATTTTTTTCGAATTTATTTCCAATTATTTTGTTTTAAAGTAGTAGATTAAAGTTTTCTATAGATATATTTATCGTGTCTGTGAGGCAAGTATTGGTGAGTTCATCATTGCTGTGTTGAATTTGTGTGAGACAGGATGGTTTCTGCACAATGAACACCACAACAGTATCAAATTGGAGCACATTTAAATTATCAGTTTATTAATTGCATATCGATTTGGCCATAAGTGTGTTAGGAGGAGAAAACAGTTTGTAAATGTATACATAGATTGCATTTTTAGTATTATTTAGTACCTACAATGTATTATAGTAACCCTAAACTGCTCAATATGCAATATTATATAAGGTATCCCTTGTGAAAAAGAAGTGCACTTAAGTATACTTTTATAAAGTGTACTTATTGCAGAAATAATATACTTTAAAAGACCACACAAGTGCAAATTAAATGTTATTTTCGCTGCTTAAATACACTGTATTTGTAATTAATTTCAAGTGTATCACATTTTAAAGTTATATTAAATGCAGTAAGTTGAACGTTTTTAGTGATTTTTTTAAACTACTTAAGTGGGACTTTTTAGTACATCTTTATATGTACAATTATGTGTTCATAATTACTTCTAGTGTCTTTAAAATATAGGTAAAGTGTACTACTAATGTACTGACAAGCAATTAATGTTGACTAAAATATACTTTAATGTCAGTTAACAATACACTTAAGTGTGAATTAAATGTAATGTTTTCGACCACCTAAATGCATATTATTTGTATATTACGGTTATAAATATTATAAATTATAAATATATTACGGTTTAAAATTACATTAATTGCAATTAGTTGAACTTTTGAGTGATATTTTTGAACTACTTAAGTGGGACTTTTTATATAAAAATCTCTAAAACAAATACACAAAAAGTTTCATCTTTTAGCTGATGCACAAGAAAAACCCAACACTATACACAGCTGCAACACTTTAACTCACTTATTAGAGCCTGGCGAACAATGCAAAATCACTTGTATAGAAAAGTACCTAATCTCGCATCATAGAAAACATCATTCTGTATGATGTATAAGCCCGTTTCCTCATTGGGGACCTAAAAATGTCCACAAGGTCAAAATTTACTGGTATTACTATCCTTGTGGAGTCATTTGGTCCCCATAACGTATAGGATTACTAACACACACACACACTTAATACAAAAAAAAATAAAAAATCAAGAAAATTATCTTTTCATGTACAACAAATGAGACCTTATTGTAAAACATTACCAAACGGTGTTACTTGTACACTCAGTTTCACAGACAAGGCTTAAGACCAGCCCCAGACTAAAGTGTAATTCTGAGCTGTTTCAACTGAAAGAAACTTGCACTGACTGATCTTTAAAAATATCAGTGCCTTTGTTTTGTCTCAAGATGCACACCAGTAATGTTTTTCTAAGGCAGGTTACTGAAAATTTCTTAAATGTCCTAATTGAACTATGGCCTAATCCTGGCTTAGACTAAGCCCTGTCTGTGAAACCAGGCCATAAATTCTCAAACCTTTACTAGCACCAGCATTAAACAGGACCAAAATGTTTCTTCTAAAATCTTACTTCAGCATTAGTGAATGCAAGTTAGACTATATAAATAAAGCTCCAAATGAACTTGCTGGGAGGTGGTGTTTGTCAGTGTCCCAGAAGCTCTTCATCAGCACTAAACTTCAAATGTCATGAAGCTGCACACCATCTCTCCACAGTCTCTGTGAACGGGAAATGCTCCAAAGAGACAGGAAAGTCAGAAAAAAATACCTTGAGGAAAGAAAGAAAGAAAAAACAAACAAACAAACAAACAAAAAAAACAGAAGGACAACAATTGAACAATTGTTATAAAACATCCAGTCATTATAAATGGTTCAGTTTAGTGAAAGCAATACACAGTTGCAGTCCAAAGTTTATATACACTTTGCAGTATCTGCAAAACGTTAATAATTTAAGCAGTAAGAGGGTAGAGAGGTAGAATCATTAAAAAAATGGCAATTTCTGCTGTGATGAAGCAGTTTATTCTGCAAGGTGTATGTAAACTTGACCACATCTGCATCAGCTAAGAGGTGAATTACCTCAATCATCAGGACAGCATCGTAGTATAATGCTGGGAGATGTTCCTGCAGATTTCCCACAAACACCAGATTTCCTGACCACACCATCTTCACTGACACTGGGCTTTAAAAATAGATAACATTTACAAAACATTTTTATTCCTACTTCACTAAAACATAACTTTATCAATTACCCAAATATAGATAAATATCCCAAAAACCTTGAAAATGAAGAAAGGTACCTTAATTTTTTTCCCCTCATCTTGCAAGCTTGTCTCGCACATCTTCATGAAGGATGTTCCTGTATTTACTATGGCTGGCACGGCAAAGCTGCTGTCCTCTTCCTTTGGTTTGTTACCTGTAAAATATATGATGATTAGAGGGGGATCTGTAAATGTACAGGTGGGAATATATTACTTACAAATGGAAAAGATTCAAAGCAGTTAAAATCCATATAGGGATAGTGACTTAATGGCACTTTTAGCTTGTAATGGGTGATCAGGGTGAGCTGATGGGCAACAATTCATTAAAAACTTCTACCATCACCTCTTCAGTACTGGTACGTGTTTCCACACTGTATCTCCAGTAACAAGTCTGTACTGATCCTGCAAAATTAATAACTCCAGACAAGTATAAAAATATTACATATTACAAACACAAGCAGTAATGGAACATATCGCTCTTCAAATGAAAAAGAAGAAAAAAAACACAACATTATTTCTAGAGGTGGCTGATATATTGAATATTACTGGTGGTTATAATATCGGTTATATACATTAAATATTTCAAGATCGGATCTTTGATTTTTGTTCAGTAGCGTTAAATTGAAATTGAAATCGTTTAGTTAAAACAAAATACTGTATTTTCAGCAGCCAAATTTCTTGGTCCACACACGCGATATCAGAATGCAGTCAAGGATCAATTGTAGGACACGATTAATTCCCCTCCGGAGTCCATATAGCAAGAACTGCTGCGTTACGGTGAAAGCCGCACGAATGGCAAGACTAAATTAAGAATAAAGAAAGCTTGTATCAAGATATACTTACTTGATTCATTATCTGCAGTACATAAAGTCTCATCTGTAATCATCCAAACGCGCCGCTCCTTTGTTCTCTTCGTTTGACCAAAAGACTATAGTTAGACTCATTCACCATTCACTCAATCACTAAAAGCCACTTTACAGTGCAGTGTAGCCTATAATTGAAACCAAATGTAGGCTATTTGAATGCAAATTAATTTTGTTTAGATTTGTTAAACTTTTGCTTGCAATTAAATGTGTTTAAGTGACTTAGAACAACATATTGAAAGTATTCTGTACACAGATGTAAATTACAGTACTGTTACATACAAATACAGTACTCTCATAAATGACACTGTATGTCAAATATTATGTAGAAAATTAAATTAACTTCATAGAGTTCATAGCGCAGGAGCAGGTGATGAAAATTTCAACAATAAATTTTAGTGGAGTATACTGTATAAGAAAGTGGGTCACACTTTATCTTAGGTGGCCTTAACTACTATGTACTTACATCAAAAAATAAGTACAATGTACTTATTGTGGTCATATTGTATTGCAAAACACTTTTGGTGTTGTTGAGGTGGGATACGGGTGAGGTTAGGGGCAGGTTTGGTGGTATGGGTAGGTTTAAGGGTGGTTTAAGGTGCAAGGGATGGGTCTTGAATAACAAGATGGCGCCGCAGATGGCAGCTATTGTGCGTTGCTCTTCAGTGTTTGTACTGTTTTTGTTTGTTTTTCCTGTTTTTTGTTACTCAAATACGATCAGTTTTACCAGGGATGACCTGCTGAACATTCGGCAGAACACACCACAAAATCTTTTACCGGATTTTGACTATTCGGACGTTTTGCTGGACATTGTAGTTGGCGGAGCCGTAGCTCTGGTCAAACGCTACAGGACGCGCAGACGGGGGAAGCGAGCCGGCGCGCTCGTGAAGCTTCGTCAGCGCAGATTTCAAACGGCTTTGCCTAGTATCCATCTGGCGAATCTCTGCTCTCTACCCAGCAAAACGGACAAACTCCTTCTGCTTTCCCGGACAAACAGGGATTTTTCTAACTCTGCTGCTCTGTGTTTCATGGAAACCTGGCTGAATGGCGACATACCGGACAGCGTGCTACATCTGGCTAACTTCACACTGATCAGAGCAGATCGCGACGCGGCGGGACGTGCTTTTACATCAATAAGAGGCGGTGTACAGATGTAACTGTGTTAAAGAAGATGTGCTGTTCAGATCTAGAAACGCTTTTCATTAACTGCAAGCCGTTCTATTCGGCGTGGGAGATTTGTTCATTCATTCTCGTGAGTGTCTACATTCCACCGCAAGCGCATGTGAGCTCAGCTTTACAGAAACTCGCTGATCAGATCACAGACACAGAACAACAACACCCGGACTCTGTTTTAATCATTCTAAGGGACTTTAATAAATCAAATCTCTCCCGTGAACTGCCAAAATACAGACAGCATGTTACATGTCCCACCAGAGACAGTAATATACTGGATCACTGTTTACACAGCAATAAAGGATGCATATCACTCTGTCCCACGGGCAGCTTTAGGACTCTCTGATCACTGTTTGATTCATCTTATACCGACCTACAGGCAGAAACTGAAATCAGCTAAACCTGTATTAAGGACTGTAAAGAGATGGACTAATGAAACAGAGTGGGTTTTACAAGCCTGTTTCGACCTTACTGATTGGAGTGTTTTTGAAGCTGCTGCAAACGATCTGGACGAGCTCACAGAGACTGTAACATCATAGGCCTATATCAGTTTCTGTGAAGATATGTGCATTCCTACCAGGACTCGTCTAACTTATAACAACGACAACATGGTTCACTGCTAAACTCAGACAGCTCCGTCAGGCCAAAGAAGATGCTTACAGGAATGGGAACAGAGTCTTGTATAAACAGGCCAAATACACACTGGAAAAGGAGATCAGAGTGGCAAAGAGGAATTATTCCGATAAGCTAAGGATCCAATTCTCTTCCAGTGACAAGGCTTCAGTGTGGAAAGGTCTGAAAGACAACACCAGTCACAAGACACCATCCTCCAGCACTGTGGAGAATCAACAACTGGCAGACGATCTGAATGCGTTCTACTGCAGGCTTGAAAAAACACCATTCACACTTCCTGCAACCCTCCTCTCCCCCACTCCTGCACTGAAAATAAGTGAAGATGTTCTTCAGAAAGAACAAGAGGAGAAATGCACCAGGCCCAGACGGTGTGACACCAGCCTGTCTGAAATCCTGTGCTGACCAGCTGGCCCCCATCTTCACACAGATCTTCAACAGATCACTGGAGCTGTGCAAAGTCCCCTCATGCTTCAAACGCTCCACCATCATCCCGTCCCAAAGAAACCTAAGATAACAGAAATTAACGACTACAGACCTGTGGCTCTAACATCTTTGGTCATGAAGATATTTGAAAAACTGGTTTTGGCTTATCTGAAGGACATCACTGGACCCCCTGCAGTTTGCCTACAGAGCAAACAGGTCTGTGGATGATGCAGTCAACATGGGACTGCACTTCATCCTGCAACATCTAGACAGACCAGGGACTTATGTGAGGATCCTGTTTGTGGACTTCAGCTCGGCCTTTAACACGATCATCCCATCACTCCTCCTGCCCAAACTAACCCAGCTCTCCATGCCCACCTCCGTCTGTCAGTGGATCAACAGCTTCCTGACAACCAGGCAGCAGCTAGTGAGGCTGGAAAAATACACATCTAGCACCTGTACGATCAGCACTGGTGCCCCTCATGGCCTCATTCTCTCCCCACTGCTCTGCTCCCTCTACAACAACGACTGCACATCCAAAGACCCCTCTGTCAAGCTCCTGAAGTTTGCAGATGACACCACACTGATCGGCCTCATTCAGGATGGTGACGAGTCTGCTTACAGACAGGAGGTTAAGGAGCTGGCTGTATGGTGCAGTCTTAACAACCTGGAGCTGAACACGCTCAAAACTGTGGAGATGATCGTGGACTTCAGGAGAAACCCCCCTGCTCTCCCCCCACTCACCATCATGAACAGCACTGTGACTGCAGTGGAGTCATTCAGATTCCTGGGCACCACCATCTCTCAGGACCTGAAGTGGGACAATCACATTGACTCTGCTGGGCCTTTCTCACAATAGAAGTTGTACTTCCTTCGCCAGCTGAGTAAGTTCAACCTGCCACAGAAGCTGCTGAAACAGTTCTACTCAGTCATCATTGAATCCGTCCTCTACACTTCAATAACCGTCTGGTTCAGCTCAGCTACCAAATCTGCCCTCAGAAGACTACGGAGGGTAGTCCGGACTGCTGAGCAAATCATTGGTACAACCTTCCCTACTCTCCAAGAACTGTACTCATCCAGAGTGAGCAAAAGGGCTGGCAAAATTACTCTGGACCCCTCACATCCAGCAAACTCCCTCTTTGAACTGTTACCGTCTGGTCGACGATACAGAGCTCTGAGCACCAGAACGACCAGACATAGGAACAAT
The DNA here is from genome assembly GCA_021397915.2 of Tor tambroides. Lineage (NCBI taxonomy): Eukaryota > Metazoa > Chordata > Actinopteri > Cypriniformes > Cyprinidae > Tor > Tor tambroides. Next base: position 54,195 of record JAFVLL020009283.1, read on the forward strand.
TTCTTCCCTCAGGCAATCCATCTCATGAACACTTGACAATAAAACGCGGAATACACATCTCTATTTATTCACCACACTTACTTACTTTTTTTTTTAATTTATCTAATTTTTTAATTTCATATTTGCACATATCAGACCTGTACACACATTTGTCTAATATATTTGCACATATTTACACATATTTGCACATATCAGACCTGTACATACATAATTGTCTATATTATATATTGTGTTTTGCTGTTTTGTACATTGCTTATTTGTATATTTGTTTACTATTCTTTTATTATCTGTGTCCTGTCCTGTTGCTGTCTTTCTGTTGCACTGTGGAGCTTCTGTCACTATAACAAATTCCTCGTATGTGCAAACATACTTAGCCAATAAAGCTCATTCTCTCATTCTCATTCTCATTCTCTCAACAGTGTAATTATCAATGTAATTACATATAGGTATTTTTAAAAAATATAAGTACAATTTAAAAACATGTATGTACACAATAAGTGCACTGTACCAAACAATTAATTTAAATGTAAGTACATAGTAGTTAAGGCCACCTAATATAAAGTGGGACTAGAAAGTGTATTGAAGTTTAGAAGAAAAATACATTTCAAGTGCTTTAATGCACATAATATATATATATCGACTAAATACATTTAAAATACATTAACAAATGTAGTTTTGGAGAATACACAAGTTAAAATTAAAATCAATTATTTTACATGTGCTTTAGTATATTGATAAATATATCAAAATAAGTGTACTTATTTAAAACAATAAAATCGTAATTATGTAAAGTGTATGTTAAAGTAATACTTAATTAGAAATTATTATAAAGTGCATTTTTAAAAAGTGCACTTAAGTATGTTAAGACTTATTGTCATTAAAGTGTACTCTCTTTAAGGCCTTTAATTTAAATTATATTATCTGCAAGTGCACTTTTTAAAAAGTCTACTTTTAAGATTTGAAATACACTTTTAACACAATTAAATCACACTTCTTTTTCACAAGGGATAACTTACTAAATGAGCTTTTTTTAAACATTAACATTGTGAATGTCTGTAAAGTTGTATATATGTTGTATACAAATCAAATGGATTTGATCTCACATTAATGGGTCAACAACACAAAACTAAAGAAGTGCCACAAATCAGGCTATTAAAGTGATCCTGGTTTTAATTCTGATTAAAAAACAGTTGCATCTGCTTCAGTAGAAGGCTATAAATAGGGGTGCTTACCATAAGGTGTATCATTGTGTAGGCTACTTGGCAGTTTTGTTTATTTGCTTGTTTGATTCATTGTTTAATTGACCCATGGATCCAGACATTTACAAACAAATTACAGCTCAGGAACATACCCTGATGGACTAACAAAGACAGAGAAAAACACAAGAGAAACATGTTGCAAACACGTTTGAAACTGAAGGTAAGATGAATGTGATATTAATATTGGGGTCAGGTGAAGTGTGAGTGAATCGCTGTTAATATTATAGGCACTGTGCATCCACCCTCACCCCCCAGAAAAAAACAAACAAAAAAACATACTAGCAATCCGGCTGAGGCCTTCCGGTCTGTCCAAGCTGGAATGTGCCCAGGCACTGTTTACAATTTATGAGATTGTATTTTACATACATATCTTCCTCCACAGAAGAAGATCAACGCCTGCTTCTACATCACTGCCTGTTTAGCCCCGCCCACCAATTTGCGCATGTAGCATTTACGAGAGAGGCGAATGCACAGGTCTATGCAGAAACCAAACGATAAAGATGCTCCGAATACGACAAGACTCTGTGCAGTGCCAAGTTGTGGACAAAACAGTCTTTGCATTGCCTTCCTTCTGATTCCAACATTAGCAAAGAGTGAAAGAACTTTATTTTAAATGAAGATCCAGACCACGTCAGTAATAACTCGGCACTTTGTTCACTTCATTTTACCGCAGATTCGTTTACAAACAAGGCACAATTCGACGCAGGATTTTCAGAAATACAGAAACTAAAAGAAGATAAAAATCATGATAACGTTACAAGTGGACCTCAGAGAACAGTAAAAAATAAAAAAAAACAAAGGCATTTTATAACTCCTTTAAATTTCGTAAGAGAAAAACTGTAAGAATATTGATAATACTCAAAACATTACTAGTAAAGTTTGATATTACTTTGGGGGTTAAAGTGCCCCTATTATGGATTTGTGAGAATGAGCTTTCATGCAGTGTGTAACAGCTCTAAGTGAATGAAAACATCCTGCAAAGTTTTAAATCTGAAAGTGCACCGTTTATAAAGTTATTGTCTCTCAAAAGAAAGAGTCGACTCTGAATCATTGAAACGAGTAGTTTTTAAAACAAATCCCAAGCTGTTTCTTGTTGACGCCAGTGTTGCCAACTTAGCAATTTTGTTGCTAAATTTAGCAACTTTTCAGACTACCCTAGCAACTTTTTCTTACAAAAGCACCTAGCAAAAAATTTAGCTCTTTTTAAAATTTATTTGCCAACTTTTAGCAACTTTTGATAAGTTACTCAAACGATAAAAAGACACACATTTTCCATCTAAATTACACAAAAAGAGGAAACCAAAGATGCCTAGCAGTACACATCACTTGAATTAAGTTAGCTGCTATTTGCAATTGTTCAGTTTAAATGTAATAATTGAATTAATTGTTCATTTATGATAAACCTTGTTAGTAGCTTGCACCTGCGATTGTTGATCAGATAGTACATGTAAGAAAAATATCTAGAAAAATGAAAAAGGCACTAGTAATTTCCAGGACGTTATCCGTTATCCATTATTCCTTGTAACTCTGTAACCCGAAAACAAAAAATACAATGTGTAATTAAAAATGCAGGTATAAAACCTGTGAAGAATCAATACGGAAAATTTCTTCAGACTCTTCTTAGAGTATAGCATACTAACTACTAATACACTGCTTATAACTATAATTGTTGAGAATGTGTAGTGTACTAACTATTAAAAAAGTGTAAGTGTTCAGTAATTCAATGTTGTAATTAAAAATAGTTATTTATATTGTAATATTATATTATGCATTTATATTATTTTACAAGCAAATCTAAATTAACATATCTAAAATACATTTGTTGCTGAGTTTTGATGCAGTGACACAATTTTGCATCATGATTACGTGATGACGTCATTGCGCAATGACATCGCAACATCATTTAGCAACTTTTAGCAACAAATCGACCTTCCTTTAGCAACTTCCCCTGAAAATTAGTTGATAACACTGGTTGACGCCAACATGAAACATTAGCATATTGCTCACCCACTTCCCACGCAGACCTGGGAAAACTTGATTTTCGTTGGTCTGAATGAAAATGCAAATTTATTCTTTGCCACTAGGTGCCGCTTTTGGAGCGCTGAAAGCTCACAAACACTGCTTTAAATGAAATCGACCAATCACCGCAGATTAGCGTCACGCAAAGGAGGGGTTTGGAAAAAATGAATTGTTGAGCGAATCGTTTGTGAGTCATTGAGCAAATAAGGTAAAAATAAGTGCATATTATAAGAAAATAAAAGTGTTTTTGACCTTGCATGCATGTCAACCTGTTGTTGGGGACTCCCAAAACCAAAATATGAACCTTTCATAACCCATAATAGGGGCACTTTAATGTTGGTTTCTTGTGTATTTTTTTACAAGGTTACACAACCCTTTGAATTGGTGGGGATAGATCTTACAGGTAAACTTGCAGCTACTGAAAACGGAAATCAGGACATCTGTGTTATAGTAGACTACTTGACAAAGTGGCCATAGGCCTACAGACTAAAAAACAAAACGGCAAAAGAAGCCTCAGACTGTTTGCTTAAATTTGTGTATCAGTTTAAGGCACCTCAAAGGGTACTCACTGAAGGCAAAGAGTTTGTCAATGAGGTTAGTTTGCATGCACACACATAAATAAATACATTAGTTTGTTAAAATCGTAGTTCATTCTAATGCAGTGTTGTCCTTTTCCCATATTTCTTTAATTGCAGCTCAACACACGTCTGCGAGGTGCTAAACATTAACAGGTCCCTCTGCCAGAGGGAGAGAGTACTGAAAATTTGTACTTAAATACAAGTACTGTTACATTGCTGAAATAATACTCAATTACAAGTAAAAGTACTGGTGTCAAAATAGTAATTAAGTAAAAGTACAAAGTACTCCTCTCAAAAACTACTCAGAGTACTAGTTACTTTTTAGCTGGTGATATTTAATGAATTACCAAAAAAATATTCATTCATATCAAAGATCTATGTGGATAATAGCTACTTTGAACAAAACCCACTTTTATCTTATTGACAAAGTATGTGAATTAGTGGTCATGATACAGGAATTTCTAACTTCAATACCTTGAAAAATATCAATATTAAAGTACCCGTGAACCGGAAGTTGCAACTGACTTCAGTGTTGTGATGTATTTTCAAGTGAAACAGAATATTGAATAAAGGGCGGGGCTTTATTGTGGCGCACCTCCTGTCCACCTCTTGCTCAGAGCAGATTCACGGTTGGGTAGGAGTGTTTAAGAATATCTGCTTGTTACGTCTGACATCAAGCATCACCGCTTCTGGGTCCTAACGCTCTGCCAGATGCCCCAAGAAAACAACACACTGTGCTAATATACACCCATGATGTCATATAATACTAAAAAAATTATAACCCTAACCTTATCTCCATACTGAAATCCCAGATGGCCAGACAGTGATTCAGCTAAAATATTAGCGTTTGAGACACTGTGAGCACGGAGACTGTAGTGTGCACAGCAAATTTTTAAATGCTTAGCTTAAATATGTAATATTAATTAAATAGTGGTCATAAATGGCTGTTGAGATAGCATTCTCAAGTAAAATGAGTAGAGGCATGGACCCGGAAACAGCAGTCCTTACGTCAGACTTAACAAGAGGATCCTCACCAAGCCTTCAAACTGACCTCATCAGAGCGAGACGCCAGTCCAGGGCGGAAGCAAAATTTCAGTTTTTGATTAAAGATTACGACGGCAGACGATTTTTTCCCCAGTGTATTGACTTGCACGGTTCAATTGTTCACCACAAGACTAGTAATGTGCATTAAAAAATTAGGCAGGGTCATTTTTAATTTCATGACAACTTATCATTTTCAATACCACCGGCAAAACTATCACATACAGTATACTGCCATATAGATATTTTAATTTTTAAAAAATTATTTCAAGCTTATTATTTCAAGCTTTGAAATTGGTTTA